>VWZO01001657.1:0-12575 GCA_013396975.1 Bucco capensis | reverse complement strand
CTGACGGCGGCGGCTTCCCCCCTGCAGGTCGAGTCTAGGCGGCCCGGGCAGGGCGGGCATGGAGGAGAATGCAGTGGAGAGCAGCAGCGACGCGGCCCCGCAGGCGGCCCGGGAGGAGCCCTCCGAGAGCGGCCTGGGCGTCGGGACCTCGGAGGCCGTGTCGGCGGACAGCAGCGACGCCGCCTCGGCCCCCGGACCCCTCTCCCGAGCAGATGACTCCGGTGTGGGCCAGAGCTCCGACAGCAGTGGGGTGTCCTTGGTAGGAGCTGATGGGGACTGTGGGGTGGCAGTCGGCTTGGAGAAGGGAAGGATGCCTGTGATTCCCGCGGGGTTTTCTAGACGTTTCGTTTAGACCGAGCTAGCTCTGTAGCTCAGCAGCTTCGGCAGGGGCTCTTAGATCAGTCAGGTGTCAGCACTTGGTCTGAGGAGAACTCTCCTCGGTAGCAGTAGCTGCTGTGGAGGTCTGAGGTCCTTGGTCATTGTAAAAGAATTGCTCTGGGCCTTTTCTGGCAGTTGTGCAGTGACACAGTGCAGTTGTTTGCCTACACTGGCTCTCTGGCCTGACCAAAGTCTCTCAGCTGAGCTCTTCTGGCCTCCCTTTTTCTGCCAGGAAGAGGTGTCAGAGAGCAGCTCCAGCACAGATGCCATTCCCCGGATTTACCTGCCGGATTCATCCTCCATTGCCCAGTCCACCTTGGTCTCCAGTGTCTCCACTGTAAGCCAGTCCATCATGGTGTCAGAGTCTGCACAAGTCCTGGTCCACTCCAGTGCCATCACGGATGGAGCCACCATCGTGTCAGACTCCACTGCATCCACGTCCTCAGACCTGGGTTCTGCCATCGACAAAATCATTGAGTCCACAATTGGGCCTGACATCATCCAGAGTGAGTGTGCTCCAGCTCTGGAGCCTGCAGGTGGCTCAAGGGGGCTGGGGAGGGGAACTGCTGCTGTGCCAGACCCTGGGAAGTGAAAGGAAAATATGTGTGTGAATATGAACACACCTGCATCAGTGGTGGTTTCTCATCTTGCTTTGCTGGAGTGTTTGACAAGGGGCTGGTGGCTGTTGTGGCTGCAGGACAGCTCTCCCACTGCCCAGCTGCTCCGTCAGCCACACAGCTAGGGCAGACTCTGCCCTTGGAGCCAGATCTTCCTTGCCCCTTTCTGCTGGTGTCTGGTCCTGGGAGAGCCTCAGTGAGCCCCTCTTCTGTCCCCATATCTAGAAGTTACCACTCTGCTGTCCTCTTCCTGGCAGGCTGCATTGCTGTGACCAGTGCAGAGGATGGTGGAGCAGAGACTACACAGTACCTCATTCTGCAGGGCCCTGATGATGGTAAGAGTGTGCCCTGGGGCAGCTGGTGGTGGCTCTCTTTTGCCCCTAAGCCTGGCAGGAGTGGGGCCTGGAGCAGCTGCCCATGGGTGTGTTGGGTGTTAGGAGGTTGTCACTGATCTCTTTTCAGTCTTGTGCTCCAGGGTTTGGGTGCAGCTTGGATGCAGGGGGAGGTCTGCTCCTTGGCTGAGCCAGTTGTGGTGTTTCAGGTGCCCCTATGGTGTCCCAGGTGGCCACTTCCCTGGCCAATAGCTTGGCAATAGAAGCTGTTGCTGATGGACCTACCTCCACATGCCTGGACCAGCCTGGCCCTTCAGACCCTGCCGAGCAGTTGGAAGTGCTGGAGCTGTCTGTGCAGCCAGATCAGGCCCAAGAGGCAGATGGTGGGGAGGAGCTGGAGCAGCCTGACATGGAGACCCTGGAGGAAATGATGGAGGTTGTGGTGGTGCAGCAGTTCAAGTGCAAGATGTGTCAGTACAAGAGTGTCTCCAAGAAAACACTGATTAACCACATGAAAGAGCGACACTTCCAGCCAGGTGTGTGCTGAGGAGAATTCATCTTCCTGCTGACAAGCCTTGCGCTCTGGGGAAGAAATGAGGGGAGGGCTGTGGTGTAAGGACCTGTTCCAGCATACAGCCTGGTAAGGAGTTCTTGTTCTGTTCTCTAGCAGCAGGTTCAGCACTGGCTTTGAAGAAAGGACGTCCCCGAAAGGGAGGATCTGCTCCAAGG
Organism: Bucco capensis; assembly: GCA_013396975.1. Lineage (NCBI taxonomy): Eukaryota > Metazoa > Chordata > Aves > Piciformes > Bucconidae > Bucco > Bucco capensis. The sequence continues at coordinate 10,519 of VWZO01001657.1, read as the reverse complement.
GCAGCGGAGGAGGAGGCCCCAGAAGAAGAAGAAGAAGATGATATCATGGATGCTGGTGCTATTGATGACCCTGAAGGTAGGGCTTGTCCTCCCCACATCTTACATAGCTTGGTCTTCTCCCAACCCCTGCCTGACCTTTCGGGCCACTTACCTGCAGAGGACAGTGACTATAATCCAGCAGAGGATGAGCCCCGTGGGCGACAGCCCAAGTGTGGCCGCACTGTCCCCACCTCCAGCGAGGAGAGGCCGCGCCGGCGCCCGGGCAGGCCACGCAAGGTTCCTCATTGGGAGGACATGCCTCAGGACGTCCCTGAAGGTGAGGGAAGCGATACAGCAGCAGCCCTGTGCCAGGCTGGAACTTAGGACCTGGCAGGGAGGGTGTGTGACAGAACTGTGCTGCGTCCTGTCAAGCAGGAGGGGAGGTGGAACCCCTGGTGGCATCCCAGAGCACACCCACCTGCGAGCTGCAGAACTCAGAAGCAGCCAGTTCCTCTGGCCTGGAGAGCGGGAGCAGTGAGAGCCTGGCTGAGCCCAGCATCAGCCAGTCTGACTCGGAGAACAAGGACCCTTCCTCCAATGTGGGCCCCGAGGAGGCAGACGTCCTCCCCAGGAGGAGGGGGAGGCCCTCGCGTCGCTTCCTGGGCAAGAAATACCGCAAGTACATGGGGCGCAGGTGAGGGGTGTGTGCCGAGCTGGTGCTGGGCCCTCGGGCTGTGCCCAGGGCCAGTCCAGCCCCTGCTGGCCACCACAGCTCTGAGCCCAGCCCTCCTCCCCCAGGTACTACTACAAGTCCTCCAAGCCCCTGATGAGGCCTTACCTGTGCCGGATCTGCGGCTCACGCTTCCTGACGCACGAGGACCTGCGCTTCCACGTCAACTCGCACGAGGCCAATGACCCCCAGCTCTTCAAGTGTCTGCAGTGCAGCTACCGCTCCCGCCGCTGGTCCTCCCTCAAGGTGAGCAGTGTCCCTCCTGCTCCTGCACCCTCTGGGGGACTGGTGGCTCAGGAGCCTGCTCTGCTTCTCCCAGGAGCACATGTTCAACCACGTGGGCAGCAAGCCTTACAAGTGCGAGGAGTGCAGTTACACCAGTGTGTACAAGAAGGATGTCATCCGGCACTCGACGGTGCACAGCCGTGACAGGTGAGGGAGGTGCTGTTCCCCTGGCCCTGGAGGGCAGCTCCAGCTGATCCTTTCCCCCAAAAGCGGTGGTTTTGGGGTCTGGGTACAGGGGAGCTCCAGCTTGGCATGTGGCTGACATAAGGGGGCTTTCTTCTTTCTCTTTCAGGAAGAAGAGGGTGGAGCCGGTGAGTCTGAGTGCCTGCTGTCTGCCAGCACTGCTCTGTGGGAGGAACCATATCTAGGTCTCCACGGACTCTTGGTGCCTCTTACAGGCAGCGTTTTGGGATCCCCTGAGGAGCTGCCCAGGTCCTACAGTGGGGAGGGGATTAAGTAAGTGTTCATCTTGTGCTCTCCCTCCAGCCCCCAAAGCTGAACTCCTTCCCGTGTCCTGTCTGCAACCGCATCTACCCCATGCAGAAGAGGCTGACACAGCACATGAAGACACACAGCACTGAGAAGCCACACATGTGTGACAAGGTGACAGGGAGGGACAGGCACAGCCTGGGGAAGAAGAGCTGGTGGTAGGTGAGGCTAGGCAGGAGATGAGTGCTGCTCTCCTTTGTTCCTCTGCAGTGTGGGAAGTCCTTCAAGAAGCGCTACACCTTCAAGATGCACCTGCTGACTCACATCCAGGCCATTGCCAACCGCAGGTAGGAGCCCAGAACAGCCTGCAGCCTGCCCTGCCAGAGCTGTGTGCTGGCTTCCTGCAGAGGGCAGGACAGAAGGCTGCTGCTGCCCTGTGACAGGTGGCTTTGTCCTGGCAGGTTCAAGTGCGAGTTCTGTGACTACATCTGCGAGGACAAAAAGGTCCTGCTGAACCACCAGCTGTCCCACATGAACGACAAGCCCTACAAGTGCAGCTTCTGCAAGTACTCCACCTTCCGCGAGGACTTCCTGGTCTCACACATGGCTGTCAAGCACACCGGTGAGAGGAGCTGCCTGCCTGCCCTGGATCCCCCACCCACTGCTCCAGGAGGCCCTGGGAGCCTCCCCACCACCCCTCTGCTTGATTGCACTGTGTCCTGCAGGAGGGAAGCCCTTTGCGTGCGAGTTCTGCCACTTCACCACCAAGCACAAGAAGAACCTGCGGCTGCACGTGCAGTGTCGCCACCCCAGCTCCTTCCAGGAGTGGGCCCAGAGGCACCCCGAGGAGCCTCCCTGCCGCCGCAGGCCCTTCTTCACCCTGCAGCAGATCGAGGAGCTGAAGCAGCAGCACAGCCAGGGGCAGGCCCCAGCTGAGCCAGAGGTCAGCCCGCCCGTGAGTGCCACCTCATCTCCTCCTGGGCCTGCTGTCCCCACCACACTGTCAGCTCCTTCTCATGCAGGCTTCTCTTGTCCCTGTCACCTACCAGGCAGCCCAGGCCACGGAGGGAGCAGAGCCTGCTGTCCTCTCACAGGATTCACTGGGAGGAGCCACAATCATTTACGAACAAGGTGAGTGAGGGAAGGGTGTGGGAATGGGGAGGAGGATGTGGGTGAGTGCCTGCCTGACCCCCTCCCCTTTGTCCCCCAGCAGATGTGGCTGGGTCAGCAGAGCTGGCCACACAGACAGCCCTGGATCTGCTGCTGAACATGAGCACGCAGCGAGAGCTGGCCACGGGCACGCTGCAGGTGAGGAGGGCTGTGGAGGCTCTGCCTGCTGGGGTGGGTGAGGGCAGAGGAGGCTTCCCAGCACCCTGCAGTCCCCCCACGGCACCCAGCCCTGTTCTGTGCCTGAGGGGTCCCAGAGAGCTGTGCCTGAGCTGCTGTCCCCAGCAGGTGGCCGTGGTGAAGCCAGGCACTTTGGGAGAGACACAGGTACCATGCGAGCCACCAGCACAGGAGGAGGGGGCACAGGTGGAGGTCAAGGAGGAGCAGCAGAAGTTGGTGACGCTGCACATGGCAGAGCCTGGGGAGACGTTGGTGGAGGATGCTTATGAGGAGGCAGCCCTGGGTGGCTCAGAGCTGCAGCAGATCACAATCCCCTTCAGTGGAGCAACGGAGTACAGCATCATCACCCCCATCAGCGAGGAGATGCAGGCTCCCAGCACGCTCTNAGGAGGCAGGTCCTCTGTGCTGACCCTGTCCTCCCTGGCAGCGAGGAGGAGAGCCCTGCAGAGACCTCCCACGCCGTGGTGGTGAGCGAGGCTGTGATGACAGAGGAGGCTCTGAAGGACCATAACAATCAGTACATCATGTCATGGGGGGTTGCAGGGAGCCAGCTGCATCCTGTGGAGGTAAGGAGCTGAGCTCTGTCCTGCCTGGGGCAGTGGTGTGAGCTGACATGACCTGGTCTTTCTCTCGCAGCCCCTGGGCGGGGACGCTGCTGTCCCCCCACCAGCAGATGGCCCCGAGGCACAGCCTGCCCCTCTCAAGTGGCCCCTGGTGCAGTGTGTCACCAGGCAGCTCCAGAAGGACTCATCTTTATCCTCAGCCTCTGAGGGGCAGGAGATCTCCTCCGCAAAGGTCAAGTGGCCTGCCCTCCAAGGCGTGGCCAAGAAGCTCTCCTGCAAGGTTTCCACAGCCAAGAAGCTTTCGTGCAAGATTTCCACGGCCAAAAAGTTTTCCTGCAAGATTTGCACAGCCATGTTCACAGGGAGAGCAGAGATGGAGAGTCACAAGAGAGCCCACATTGGGCCCAGCACTTTCAAGTGTCCTGACTGTCCCTTCACTGCAGCCCTCTGGCCAGAAGTTCGGGTAGGTCACTGGCACAGGGCAGCCCTGGCAACAAGAGGTGTGGAGACATGAGGACTTCCTGACCCCACATGTGTCCTTCTGCCCCCAGAGCCACATGGTCCAGCATGCCAGCCTGCGGCCACACAAGTGCACCCACTGCAGCTTTGCCTCCAAGAACAAGAAGGACCTGCGCAGGCACATGCTGACGCACACCAACGAGAAGCCCTTTGCCTGCCAGATCTGTCAGCAGAGGTGAGGGAAGTCTGCTGCACCATGGCTGCTCCAGGGGGTCCTGCAGAGCTCCTGGAAGCCCAACAGGAGATGGGATGTTGGCAAAGAGCTGGCCCTGCTCCAGGGAGCTGTTCCCTGTTAGAGCAGACTCTGCCCTCAGGAACAGTTTCTGCTGTGGGTGGGAAGCAGCTTTGTCTCTCAGGAACTTCTGCACAGGGAGGTCCACCCTCCTGCACCATGTCCCTGGTGGGCAGGCTGTGTCTGGCCTGGGTCTCTGCAGAGAGCACTGAGGCCTGTGCTGCCCATGGCAAACTCCACCTGGCTCTCTTCCTCCCAAGGTTCAACCGCAATGGGCACCTCAAGTTCCACATGCAGCGTTTGCACAGCTCAGAGGGGAAGCTTCCAGGGCCACCAGCAGCTGCTGCCCAGCAGACAATCATCCTGAACAGCGACGAGGACACACTGGCCACCCTGCAGAGTAAGTTGTGTCCCTGTCCCCAGGGTGATCTGCAGCTCTCCTGGGTGGGGGGATTCGCCCAGCCTGTGGGCCAAGCAGGCCTGAGCTGGGTCAGGGCTCCAGGATTCCAGCTGCTGGTCAGGATTGCCAGTGGCAGCAGGGCTCGAGGAGGCTGTGCGCAGGGAGCTGTCCTGGTGAGGCTGTTGGGTTCTGCACAGAACTAGGGCTCCAGCATTTCCTCCAAGCAGGTCCCAGCAGGTTGGGGTGGCACCAGGAGAGGAAAAGGGTAGTGCACAAGGCTGATGGGGAGAGTGTTTTGCCCAAGTGACCTCTAGTGCCCTTCCTGGTGGGAAAGCATGGTTTGGCTGCTGACAGTCTGTTGGGGTGGCAGCTGGCAGGGGTCAGGCAGCAGCCCAGCAGTGTGGGCCCTGTGTCTGTGCTTGCAGCAGCCCTGCAGTCAGGGCAGGCAGTGCTGGCTCCTGAGAGGCTGGGCCAGGAGCACATCATCGTCGCACAGGAGCAGAGTGTCACCAGCCAGGTGAGCCAGGCCCCTCAGTCCCGTCCTGCATGGGCTGCAGGGCTCCCTGTGAGCTCTGGGCAGAGCTGATGTGGTCAGGCCCACCCCAGCACTGCTGGGCTCTTGCTCCCCTGCAGGAGGAAGCTGCCTACATCCAGGAGATCACCACGGCCGATGGACAGACAGTGCAGCACTTAGTGACCTCTGACAACCAGGTGGGGGCCAAAGGGTGCTGTGGGGCTGGAGTAGGGAGAGCTAGGGTGGAATGGTGACCTCTTTATGGGTCTGAATCCCTGTGTTTGCAGGTTCAGTACATCATTGCGCAGGACTCTGTACAGCACTTGCTTCCCCATGAATATGTTGTTGTCCCAGAGGGACATCACATCCAGGTAAGCTTCCAGCTGTCCCTATGTGCTGTGGATGGGGCTTAGGAGGGTGCTGTGTGCAGGGCTCAGCCTCCTCCTGCTCCCCGTGGCTTCCTCTGTTCAAGTGACAGCTTTGTCCAGTGCAGGGACACCTGCTAGCCCTAGTGCAGCCTTGCTGTGACTCTTGTCCCCAGGTGCAGGATGGTCAGATCACCCACATCCAGTACGAGCAGAGTGGCCAGTTCCTCCAGGAGCCACAGGTGAGAGGCCAGGCTAGTGGCTGGAGGTGCCTGAGCTGGGCTCTGAGTGTGCAGCGGCAGAGGGAGGGCTGTGAAAGGGAAGGCGCGTGTGGGCTGGCCACAGAGCAGCACTCCAGGAGGGACTCTGAGCCTCCCAGAGACCCTCCTGCACTCTCCCCCTGCAGATCCAGTACATGCCTGTCTCTCCGGAGCAGCAGCTCGTCACCCAGGCACAGCTGGAGGCAGCTGCACACTCAGCAGTCTCAGGTAGGGCCTGGGCCTAGCTCTGGCTGTTTCCTGTCCCTCTGGGTCTCACCTGTGTGCTGCCCTGGCCTGGCTCTGCCTGCAGAGGCTGCGTGCTGGCTGTCGCGGGTGGGTGGGGATTGGCAGGCAGCCTTGCCACGGCCCTTGGCAGCCATGCTGCAGTGGGCGAGGTGAGATGCCTCCTTCCAGTCCTTGGTAGCTGAGGGGAGATCTTCCCTGGTGCCAGCGTGTCAGTTCTGGAACAGCACCAGCTCCCTTTCCCTGCAGATGAACTTCCAGAGGGCAGAGACTCCCTGGCACGTTCGGAGAGTTAACAAGTGTGCTGTGAGGCATGGTGGCCTTTGTGGTCCCATCCTAGGCCCATCCCATAGAGCGAATGCAGAGGGGTCCCTGGCAGCCCCTGCTCTCCCCTGCCTCTGAGGCAGCACTAACCCCTGTCCTCTGCTCTGCAGCGGTAGCTGATGCAGCCATGGCCCAGGCGCAGAGTGTGTTCACCGCGGAGGCCACAGCTGAGCAGATCCAGCAGCTGCAGCAGGGGATCCAGTACGATGTCATCACGCTGGCAGAATAGCAGTGGGACAGCATGCAGGGGCTGCAGCAGGACCCCTGGGCAGAGCAGGATGGCTGCAGCAGGACCCCTGGACAGAGGGGCATGACTGCAGCAGAACCCCTGGGCAGAGCAGGATGGCTGCAGCAGGGCGCTGTGCAGGGGCTGCACCAGGCCCCGTGTGTGGAGCAGGATGGCTGCACCACAGCCCCCTCAGCCAGCACTTGCCTTACTGCTCCAGGGCCCCTGGTGGGGCACGCAGGGGCAGGGCCATGCTGCTGCTCAGCCACCCCTCAGGGTCCTGTGTGTCCCCCGGCACAGGGACAGCTCTGCAGAGAGGCCCCAAGGCTGGCAGCGCTCACAGGGCCAGGCTCTGTCTGTTGCACTTGGTGGTCTGAAATCCATTGTCCTGAATCAAATCATGTCTGTGTGGTGGATCAGTGTCTGCCTGGTCCCGGGGGAGCCTGGGAGAGCTGTGGTGGGGCCAGCACAGCCACGGGACAGTGTGAGGGGTGGCTGCAGCCCCAGCTGTGCTCTCTGTGCTGCAGCCATGGGGTGGGAGGGCAAACATCCCTCCCTTGGCACCTCTGGCCTGCAGGCAGGCAGCAGTGGGGCTTGGACTGGAGGAACCTGGAGCAGGAAGAGGGGTGGGTGGAAGATGCTCTATTTTTCTTCTGCAGAGGGATGGACTCTGGTGCTGGTTGGTGGGTGGTTGTGGGAGGGGGTTCCCTTCTGACCTTCTCCAGCTTTGACTATGCTTATGAATAAAAAGGGACTGAAAATGAAGCGCCTTCTGTCACCATCCTCCTGCATGTCCCACCAAGCTCCCTGAGGCTGCAGAGGCCTCTCCCTCCTGGCAGATGTGGGTGCCCTCTGCTAGCAGCTGCCTCCCCCACCCGCCAGGTGACCTTGAGTGCTGGGCAGCGAGCCGGGCAGCTGCTCCAGCAGTGGGCTTGGGGCTGGAGTCATGAAATTAATCAAGTGGTAAACAGCCTAAATCTCATGTAACTCTGTCCTGAACTACACAGAGTGCCCCTCCCTGAGCCGATTGTCTGGAATTGTTTACATGTGATTATAACAGCTAATCTCAGAGTTGTAGTTCTCTGATTGTGCATTACACTGATTATCTGTGATGGGGAAAAGGCCTGCAAGCACTCACCTTCAGCAGGAGCATCCCTGCGGCTGCAGGCCTGCCATGGGGTGACCACTGCTGGGCCAGGTCCTCAGTGCAGCTTGGGCAAGGAACCAGGACAGTCCTGGGGCCTGTGCTCTGGTGGGAACAGCACCAGCACCCTCCCAGGCTGGCTGCTGGGTGGAGTGGGGCGGGGGGTGTGCGTGGCTGTGCCTGCTCGTGGCTCTGTCCCAGCTGGAGCTGTGCTCAGCTGTGCCAGTGTGTGGCTGTGCCTGTCCAGCTGTGGCTGGGTCAGCATCCAGCTGTGCCTGGCCACTGTGCCAGTGGCTGGTGGTGGCCCTGCCCTCCCCAGCTGTGCAGCAATCCACAGGCTTCCCCAGATTACAGCCCCATTATCTCATCAAGCAGATCCACGGCGGCTCTGATTAGGGCTGGAGGAGTCCTGTGGGGACAAGGTTATGGGGCTGCTGCAGGGCCATGGCCAGGGCTGGTCCAGCCACCCAGCTCTGCTGTCCCCTCATGGCCACTGACACTGCCTCGTGGCTTCCACACCCACAGCTGCCCCGAGCACAGGACCAACTCCAGGTGGGACAGTGCTGGGACAGACAGGACCAAGGCTCCTGGAGACTGCGCGTGGGAGCTCTGAGTGCTGCTGGGGCTCTGACTCTAGGGCACAGCGGAGCAGAGAGGGGCTTGGGGACCCTCAGCCCTGGGACCTTCTCCTGTCCCCAGGAGGCCAGGGCTGCAGCAGGGCTCGCTAGCACCGGTGACCTTCCACTGCTGTCCCCGGCCAGCGCTAAGCGGGTTTGTTACATATTTAATATCCTGAGAGCGTTATTAGTCGGTATTTAACGACGGATACAACCTGTGGGATAATCCCAGTCTGAGCACAGCAGCAAGGGCTGGGTGGCTCGGGGGGTCGTGGGCTCTCAAGGCCCCTCATGCAGCTGCCCACCCCTGCCCCCCCTCTGACAGCAGACAGGGACATCCCCACTCAGGCAAAGGGTCTCTGACCATCCCCAGGGCTCTGGGGCCCCTTCACCCCTCCGCAGCTGGAAATCCTGCTGCAGGCATGGTGGCAACTGGCACTTGGGTGAGGATGTGGCCGAGCCAGAGGAGCAACAGGCTGTGGGGCAGCTCCTCATGTCCCACTGGGCTGTGCACAAGTTGTCCTGCCAGCCCCCAGGCCTCACTCACCATGCTGTGGGGGAGCTCTGCCAAGCCCTGCCCCAGGCCCAGGTCCAGGCTGGGGACAAGGACAGGGACTGATGGCTCTTGGTACTGCAGTAGGGCCCTATGTGTGCTGTGGGTGTCTGTGGGGCCCCGTGCACAAGTCCCCTGGGGGCTGCATGGGCTGTGCTGGGGCCATACAGGGTTGGGGGCTGGGGGGGCAGAGGTCTTGCTGTGGGTCCTGGCCACGTCCTGGGTGGTGGTGGCTAGGCTGGGAGGATGCTCCCTGAGAGCCTCTGATGCTAGGCAGGGAGGGGGGTGGAGGTATCAGCTGCCCCAGATCCTGTTGCTGCCCTCGTGGGTGCTAATACCCCCTAATCAGCTGTCAGTCACCAGGGACCCCAGCAGCTATAAAATGCCCAGGAGCAGCACCCCAGCTTCTCTCCCTGCAGCATGGCAACTCCTCCGGGAGAGGGGAGACCGGGCCGAGAGCCAGGAGGCTGTGGGGGGCCCTGGGGAGCCCTGCGGGGAGCCCCCCCAGCCCTGCTGCCCTGCCCCTGCCCCATGCTGGCCAGCTACAGCCTGCTGCCACCCCCTCTGAGCCTCCTGGCACCCTCGGTAAGTGCCTTATGGCAGCTCCTGGAGGAGCAGGACAAAGTACCCCTCTGGGTCTGGGCTGGGGCTGTGTGGAGTGGTTGGGGTCTGGGCTGGGAAACTACTGTCATGGGTTCCTTGCACCTCCAGTACCCCACAGCATCTGCCTGCACCCTGGCACCTTGGGGCATGCAGTGCCAGGCACAAGAGAGGATGAGGACGGGCAGGACTCAGCTCTGCCCCTTCCCATGCTCAAAGGGCTGAGCCCCCACACCTCCCAGCCCCTCTCCTCCAGCCACGGGTGCCCCCTGCTCTGTCCTGCCCTGACACCCTTGTGTCCCCTCCAGGTCTCACCAGCCTATGAGGTGCCACCAGGACTGGTGGCCGGCGCCGGGCTGTGCCCACCCTGCTGCCGGCAGCCCCTGCCTGTGGAGCCAGGACGGGTGAAGGCAGCAGCAGCACGGGAAAGCACCGGGGCTCTGAAGGCCTGGCTGGCTCGGCACCCCAGGAACCCTTACCCCAGCAAGGGCGAGAAGGTGATGCTGGCTGTGGTCAGCAGGATGAGCCTCACCCAGGTCTCCACGTGGTTTGCCAATGCCCGCCGGCGCCTCAAGAAGGAGAACAAGGCGAGCTGGGCACCGCGCAGCATTTTGGACGGTGAGGACAGCGAGGGTGAGGGGGGCCCGCAGGGGCCTCCCCCCAGACCCGACCTCAGTCCTCTGCAGGAGGAGTGCAGAGGCAGCCCTGAGCAGGAACCAAGTCCTGGGCAGGGCAAGGAGCCCCAGAAACCCAAGATCTGGAGCGTGGCAGCAATGCTGGCATCTCCCCCCACGGAGAGTGGCTGCCCCCTGGCAGTGCCAGAGCAAGGGTAGGGCTGAGGTGCTGGGGACAGGCTGATCCCATGGTCAGGCAGAGCAGGACAGAGAGCCACAGGAGCCGGTGGCTGCCTGGACTATCCAAGTGGGAATTGTGGGCAGGGAGGGATCTGGGGCACTAATAAATATGACTGTCTTGGACCTCCTGTTGTTGCCTGTCTGACTTGCCAGCATTCTCCTGTCCCTCAAGGTTGGGCTGGTGGCTCTGTGCAGCCCCAGGGTGACAAGCAGGACCAGGTGAGGTGGCTGGGGAGGGGAGCAGGGACCAGGAGCCCCAGTAAGGCTTGGCCATGGGGCAGAGTTGGCTTTTGGTGTTCCTAAGAGGAAACAGAAATCAAAAATAGACTTTGCTC
>VWZO01001651.1:86794-139889 GCA_013396975.1 Bucco capensis | reverse complement strand
GACCGCTCTCCATCATATTTGGCAAGTCATGTGGCTCATCAAACAGCAACAGTCAACATTTGGCTAGTAACCCAACCCCAGAAGCTCATTTTATCCTAAGAAAACCTCAAATTAGACTGTGCTTTTCCTCACAGCTGTAGCAGCCTACTTTCAGTTGCCACATGCTTCAGGAATGGAAGTGAAACCTGTGGTCCTGTTCTACTGCTTATATAGTAAACCTCTATGTGGAGGATGCTAGCTACACACAGCTCTCCCCAGATGCATCAGTCTTTCTGAACAGAACATACAGAGTAAATGAATCTGTGGGGCATTTGTCCCTTTAAATCAGCAGTTCTGGTTGCAACTGTGATGAAATAAGAGATAAAACCTTCATTCATTGCAGTTTTGAATTGAAATGCAGACATTGGTGGAATGGGAAAGAAACGCATTTATAATTGAATTGAATGACTGAAAAAAATTGATTTTCATATTCATTTGTGTTTATAATGATCTTCTGTTACAGCAGTAATATTGTTATTCATGTATTAGCTTTGGTTTTTTTTCTTCAAGTTATTGAAGAAATTTGTATGCTTATTTTTGAAAGAATATCACTGCAAATTCGTATAGACTAATCATTAAGTTTGAGTAGGGTGGAAGCCCTTCTGCTTTCTGTCTTCACAACTAGATCAACAATGGCTTAAAGCATACCGCTAAGAAATAGCCTATTTGATGTTTATCTAGTTTTGTTCCTGATTGAGAGCATAATACAAGTGAGAAACATAGTCAATGACTGACAAGAGGCTTCCAAATATAGAGGTGCACCATGTAAACACCAAATGAACATCCCCTGACTCATGACTTTTGCCCTCATCTGTAATTATAATTATTATCCTTTTATAGAAGTTCTTGGATGCATTTCATATGAAAATGGCAGATTTTGTGGAATAATAGGTAGTTTAATTTTAAAGTTGCATTTTTATTCCACTGCAAAACAAGAAAAAAATTGGTTTATCAAGTTATTCACAGATCTGATAATACTTAACAAATACTAATGCTTGCAAAAAAAAGTTAATTAATGGAATTAGTAAAATTAAGTTCTTTTAAAATTGAGGTAATAATTGTGGATTTAATGGATTGAGATCTATCTCATGTCCTTATTTTAGAGAAAATAACTTAAACTGGTGTAAAGAGAAATAGCATAGACATTCCAGTACAGTGTGCTTTAGTGGAACAATCTGCCATGGTAACCCAGACAAGACTCTACTGTGCTAGTTGGAGACATAAGGTATTTCATGATCCTGTGTCCGTGTCATACATAGGAAATCATACTACTTAGTAAAATAATTTCAGATATCAAATTCTGCCACTTTCTTGAATGAGCATCCTTATTTTTTATATCAAGAATTCTTATTTTTTTTAGTTGAATAACTTTCTTAGTGACATATGTTTAAAATAAGCATGTTTACTGTGGATCTCCTGCTGATACCCAGGTTCCTTCATATTAGAGCACTAACTGAAACTGGAGAGTCTTGTGTTTAATTATCTCTTTGCTTCATACTGAGAGGCTCTAATATAATTTTAATGACCTTACAGGGCTATAGAAGTATGCTACATAAATTGAATGCTTCTACTATAAAGGAATACTTTATGACATCCCCCTAAAGTCACAACTAAGACATCACAACTAATGCCCAGGTTCCTGTAGTGATCTTAAAGTAAACTTAACCTCCTCTATCAGTTTTTATGCATGGGCTCTTAAACTGTTATTGTTCAATAATTAAATCTTATAAAATGAGTAAGGGCAATTGCATTAATAATAAAATTTTGCTACTGATGTATTCTGTTTGAGTTAGGTAAGGAAATATCTATGGTAAACCTTCAAAATCTTACTTGTATTTGCATCATAGACCACTTATTTATAGCTATTAGTAAAACCTCCAACTTAAAATACATGGTTGGTTTCTGCTTAGTATCAAAATGAGATCACAGTGAAGAACCAGTCTGAAAGTTATTTTTGTTAATGATACATCTTGCTAACAGTGTGTAGAATTCAAATAAATTTATTTTGTGCATAAGTAGTACAATTATATCTTGAATTGTAAGAACTTCATTCCTTATTCAGGTTTTCATATGTTTATTTTCCCTCAAGGAGTTTCTGAAATCTTGTATCAGAAACTAGGTCTCTAGTGTATATCATTGCCAAAGTCCACAGTTTGTTGTCAAAAGAATCATTAGAAATCCAAACTCAAAATTTGAAGTGTCTTACCTCATTCTTCTAATTCTTCCAGGTACTGTATAATGCACTTCTCCATTTCTCAAGGAACAGAAATATGTACCTAATCTAAAGAGATTTTCATGAACATTTGTTTGGGAGTGTCATCTGCCAGCTCTCAGCCAAGAGTAATGTAAATATTGTAATATCCATTGCTTTCAGTGTTAAGTAAATATTGGATTTTCTACACCTACAGTTTTTGCACTTTTAACATAAACTCTGAACAATGGACTTAATTCTCACAGTTTTCTTTTTTAAGTTTTCCCTAGAGCTATTCAAAGGATAGTTCAGGCCATCAGACGATTGAGCAGAGACAGGAGCAACTGAACAACCCACAGTTTCTTTTAGTTTTCTAAAGGCTCTGTTTCAGTACACTTGAAGATTTTGTGAGGGCATTGGTACAATTGAAACCTTGTTGTTTAGGCCTTCTTTTCCACTAACTGGAAAATGCACAGAATGGTTCTTGCTAATGAGAAATGTACAAAAAGAAGAGACAAAACAGTGTGCTGCAAATGCATAGTAAGGTTGAGACCAAAGCAGCAGCACTGCTTCAGAGCAAAGGTCTGTACAACCTAGTTCAATGTTTCATATAGTGACTTGTATTTTCTGGGCCATCCTCTTGCCTGTGTATCCTGGTGCAATTTTTGCCATCTACCCTCAGGAGATTTTGTGGTGTGCCTCCTGGAGCATGGCTTTGAAGAGCACAAAGTAGACTGATCACTCATCAGGACTGCTGTACTTTGCTGCTTACCTACCACCACTTTCTCTTCCAGAATCAATCGTATAGTTAAGGGACAGGCATAGAAGGCAGAAAACCAAGGGTAAAAAGATGTTTGATGTTCTAACCTTGTTTTTCTTCTCCTTTGAGATGGACCATGTGAATTGGAGATTGATTTCAGAAATAAATAAGAAACTCTTCCCTGTTTTTTCCACTCTTGTTTGTTTCTGTGTTTCTTACTCTTTCATCATCTGTTACTGTGAACAATTACTATGGACAATCTGTGCTGTCCAGCCACAAGTTATCCTCAAAAACAAACAAACAAACAAACAGACAAAAGACCCTGTAAAGCATATGTTTCTGTACCACTAATTGGCAAGTTCCCAGATTGTGTTATCATCTTGACTTCCTAACAGGGCTACTGCAATATGGTAACTGAATTTCTTTTGTTGGCAGACTTGTTTAATTTTTCATCTGTGAATTTGCAGGTATATTTTTGGCTGAGGGTCTGAAATGAAGATAGAGAGCAAAGCATTAGGTTGGACTTTGTAGAGGTTCTGTAATTCATACATAGCTCTGCTTCTTGATCCACATTTCCCTTTTCCAATTTAATTTTCCCTCACAAAATCTGTTGTGGGTATTGGTGTTGTTGAGGACCATAATTTCAGAAATGCAGTTAAATAATGACAATGAAACTTTGTAAAGACAATGAAAATGAGAGGGAACAGTACTGAAGTACTATTCCAGGAGCTATGTTATCTGCCAGTTTGGTAATGCTAGGATACCCCTGTATGGTTGGAGACACACTGATTGTTGTTGTGGCTAGGCTTCGCGAACGAAGATCCAGGGAGGGCTCCATCCACACTCCTCATCAGCGCCTTTTACAAGTGCGCTGATAAAAAGAGGCTAGCGGATAGCACCCTTGAGCCTGCGCTATGGACTTTTTTTTAGGTGAGACACAGCATGTGCACAGCTGGACCCACCCTTTAGTCCTAAGGTTCATCTGCCAGGGCCTAGCAAGCTTGGACGCTGGCAGCGAGGTCCTTAGGACAGAGACACACTGATTATATATTTATTAAATGGTTTAACTTCTGTGTCTCTGTTTTATGATTTATTTTTTTTTACAAATATATTGTGTTAATAATGCTATTGCTTTAATAATAAGTTTGAGTATGTTCATTTTTACTTCTCATATTTTGAGAATTTATGTTAATTCACACTGGAGGTGGGGAAAAGACCAGTAGTGGTAGACTTGTGACAAGGAAATGAGGTACATAGAATTGATTGAGGATATTCTTTCCTTTAGAAGTTGTGTATAAGCAGAGATTTTTATAATGCACAAAATCTCATGATTTAAGAACATAGGTATTCTCAGAATTAATGCATAATCTGTGTGGGATCAAGAAATACACATGCATCTGGTTTCCTATCAGTCCTCATCTTTTAGAACAATGCATACATTTTTAGTTACAATCTGAATAAATGTGTCTGATAACATCTTGTCTTGTAATAAACCTTACAGAACAGCAAAACTGGTACAGTGATGAAGCTTTTGTGAAGAATATGCATAACTGTAATACTGTTCAAGAAATATTGTCCAGTAAAAATGATTCAACTCCATTTGAGATACCTCCTAAGAAAAACTGAATAAAAGTACTGTAAAATTAACACAAGCTCCATATCTATTCACCATCTACTTAAAAACCAAAAAGTACAGAGTTTTTATGAACCAATTTTACATTGGTTTTAAAATATGGTAAAAAAATTCAGTTCTTATCTGAATAGGAAGGGAAAAATAAACTACCTCCAGAAACCACCAACAAACCTGTGATCTCTCCAGGAAATTTGACCTTTACCAGCTGTAGGTTAGCATTTGCCCTCCCCCTGATATTCACCTTTGCAGCCTTCACACCATCACTGCCCGGGGAGTAACAGGAAACACAAAGCCTGACAGTAAGATTTCCCCTTTTCCCTTAGATGGTGTTCATCTTTTCTGAATTTGCCCTATAGTGCATTTTCATTCAATCGCCAACATTCTCAAGCTCAAGAACAGCAGTAAATGCAGTGCTGTGGGATTTGTTTGGTCTTTAAGACTGAAGATAGACTCTAATCAAATACTATAACCAGCACATTTATCTCATGTCATTGTAACTGCCTTTTTGATTTGCTAGCATATATATAAATATAAATTTAGGAAAGAATATAACTCAGATTCTGTAACTTCACTTCCAGGAGAGAATATGGTACGGTACTAGTTTCTTTTTACAAACACTTGCTTACACATGTATTCTGGAACTTAATTGATGAATGATAGTGTAAAGTAGGTCTTTTTTTCTGAAAGTCAGGTTTATCAGCCTTTGTCCACCACTATATCAGGAACTTGAATTTTTACATGACAAAAGCACACAGATAGATTATCAAATCAAAGGCTCTGACTTGATTTACTTTTTCTGGTTTTCCATATAGACTTGCCATTCTTCTCAGGGTCCAGAGTCTGCTAACAGGACCCCTCACCTTGTCTGGGGCCCAGGACCCCATGTCAGCCCCTCCAGGTGCCCCTCCCCACCTTGCCCATGGTTCAGGAACCCATGTCAGGCTGCTGGTGCCAAAAGGACCTGCCTCAGCAATACTGTGGCAGGGCTGTTCTCCAGCTCCCTGCAGACCTGCCCCTACACTGCCCTTCCTGGCCTTGGGCCTCGCTGAGCCAGGCAGGTCCCTATTCCCAGGGAAGTGTCCAGTGCCCAGGACTGGGGCTGTCCTGGTGCCCTTGGCTGCCCTTTACCTGGCTAGGGAGGGTGAGACAGGGCATGACTGCCAGACTCTGCCATCAGTCATTCCAGAGAGCTGCCAGTCCCTGTGATGCTCTGACACTGATGCAAGTATTGTTGTCAACAAAGCTCTGTTGACACTGGTGCAAGTATTGTTGTCAAAAAAGCTCTGTAAGATCAATGTTTTTCTTCACATTTTTAAACCCATGAGCAAAAGCTATACATCAGACAAAAAAAAAAAAAAGATTTTCGAATTCACAGCCAGTAATAGCATTTTCAGTATTAGATAAAACATCTGTCATTGAAAATTTTCACATTAGAGGAGGGAGAAGCAGAGCTCTGTTTACTATCCATTGCAGAGGAGTGCAACCGAGGCTGCAGCCTTTAATTTAGGTTCCCAAGGAAGTCTTTTGTTTTCTTTCCATGTTTTCTTTCTCTTTTGTTTCTCTTGGTACACATTTCAGGATTAAAGCATGATTTATTTTTTATAATATTTGTGTTCATGATTATATTATTAAAATATTCTAAAGATGCTGTTCCTTTTTCCTTAGCTGGTCCATAAAATTCTCAGTATATCTGTTAAATAATAAGTTGAGAGCATGCTCATGATGTTTGCAAGGAAAAAATAAATTCCATCTGTAACACTGGGCAGGGCCTAAGAGGTGGAATTGAGTAAAGCACTTGCAGTACCACCAACAGATATCACCATGATGGGAGCAGTCCTAAGGGAAGAGGGTAAATTAAATGAGGTTTTGCTCTTTCATAAACTGTTCTTTCAAGAAATTGATTTTGGATCAATAAATTGCATCTAAAAGTGTTCTGGCATAAAATACAACAATTTCCTACATATCTAACTGCCATGTGAGTTAAGCTTCACTTTACTTGAATGGAAGATGAAAATAAAATGAGATACTTAACAGCTAAGGCTGTGTTTTCCTGAGAAATCTCTCCTTATGATGAGATTTTCTCCTGGTTTTTGTCTTCAACATGAAATGACAAGGACTGGTAACACAATACAAATCCTTTCACTTGAATGCATTTCTCAGCTCTTACCTTTAGTCAATTTCAAACTACTTCTGATAAAAAGTTAATATCATAGTGAAATGAATTGATATCTGAGCCATCATATCCTGTGAAAGCAACTAAATCACTGATAGAAGATAGGAGTGTGTTTAATTGTTTAATTGTCTAATCCTTTGTATTTACTTAAATAGAGTACTATTCTGTACTCTAGAGAGGAAGCTTCCATTTTGAAGTGGACATCTTTATGGTAAATATCTAGCTTACTTCATACTTTGGAAGAAGAGAAAAGGAAAGCTCCTTAAAATTAGGAAAAGCAGAAAAAAAATCCTGTTGTTTATTTACCAAAATTTGTACTCGCATATAATGGCCTTCCTGGATGTTTTTTATAAGCCTTTGTTTTATTAAATAGATTAGATTTGGTTCAGGTATGATATTATCTGCAGGGGTTTCTCAGAAGTGTTGATGGTTTATGTCAACAACTACATATTCTGATTCTGAAAAAGTTGACAAAGTACTATATAACTTTTTTGGAAAAGAAAAAATCTTGCTTCTAATCTCAAATTTGTGTAGTGTAGCACATTCTGCAAGAGTTTCAGAATGCTCTGGTAAAATAACATTTGCAATCTATACTGAGATAATAAAAATAATGCAATGTATTACAAAATGCTGTAAAGGTGTAAACTATCAGAAAAGATGAAAGAAGGTGGTAGGCGACTGCAGCGTAGTGTGAAGTACATGTGTAGTACAATTGAATTTCACTTGTGTAATTGTTCTTAAAATACTGTTTCTTGACATAACTACTGAATATTCATCACTGTTGTGAATTCTGTTTCCACTTCTCTTCAAGTAGAATCTTCCTTTTCCCTGGTACTTATGCCATGATAGAGATCTTGCAAGTGATTTTTTGTGTGTTTGTTTTGGTTGTTTTAATCTGGACTGCTTAAATAAATAGAGCAAAAGTACACAAAATCAATATCTAATAATATCTTGAAACATCCATTTCTGGACTTGCTTCCTTTTAAAGAAGAGCAGATGCAAAGGGAAATCTTATGTTATGGTTTGGATGAAATAACGAGACTTGTGGATTGGAAAATGCTGAGTAAGTTCAACTATTTTAATAGGAAACAACGACAGAGGCAAATATATACAAGCAAAGATACAAAGCCAGCACCAAGATCCGAACCTCCCACCTTCCCTCCCGGTTGGTATATTACCGCAGCCGAACTCCCCCAGGGAGGGGGGGGGAGGAAGAAAGGGAGGAAGCTGGACCCTGGAGGCCTGGACTCAGAAGCGCGGAAGCAGCAAAGCTGGGGCGCCAAGCAGGGCTGCAAGAGAGGCGAAGAAGAGAGAGAGAAGAGGGGACGGCCCCCCTAAATTTATATCGAGCAAGACGTGTATGAAATGGAATACTTGGTCAGTTTGGGGTCACCTGCCTTGGCTGTGCCTTTCCTATAGGTGAACGCTCTCACCCTGCACCCCCCCTGACTTCTCAGTAAAGTCCAAGTTTACATTCCAATTCTCAGGCTGTAACCCAAACATTCAGGCTTAAGCTATTAGAGGATGATAGTGTGTTATGAAAACATACTGCTAGCTTTCAGATGAATACAGTCACTTTTAAAGGAACCCTGGCTAGAAGCAATACCCTCTTAGCAGAATTAATTCTGCTCCAGCCCAAACCAGGACATCTTAAAAAAACGCAAACTTTTTGGTGTGGCTTGACTAGAGAGTGATACATAGTTACCATCCACGTGCTTCAAGGACACTTTCCATAAAGCACAAGAGCTCTTGATTCCCAAGTGTAAGAAATCTGGTAAGAAAGAGAAGAGACCAGCATGGCTGAATCAAGACTTGCTGGTCAAATTAAAAAGCTAGAAGGAGCTACACAGGCAGTGGAAGGAGGGACAAGGATCTCGACAAGAGTATAGGGATGCTGCCCAACAGTGTAGAGATGAAGTCAGGAAGGCTAAAGCACAGCTAGAACTCAACTTAGCAAAGGAAGCAAAGAATAACAAGAAGGGATTCTACAGGTACATCAATGAAAAAAGGAAGGTCAAAGAAAACATTCCCCCCCCCGAAGAGCAAGAATGGAGAACTAATAACAACAGATGAGGAGAAGGCTGAAGTTCTCAACAACTTCTTTTCTTCCGTCTTCACTGGCAACCTCTCTCCCAATACCTCCCAAGTTAAAAAACCACAAGGTAGGGACCAGGGCAGTGAAGTCCCTCCCACTATACGTGAAAATCAGTTTTGTGACCTCCTGAGGAACCTGAACATACATAAGTCCATGGGACCTGATGAGATGCACCCCAGAGTCCTAAAAGAATTGGCTGATATAGTCGCCAAGCCATTCTCAATAATATTTGAGAAGTCCTGGCAGTCAGGTGAAGTCCCTAGTGATTAGAAGAAGGGGCATGTTCCACCCATTTTCAAAAAGGGTGTAAAGGAGGACGCTGGGAACTACCAACGTGTTAGCCTCACCTCTGTGCCAGGGAAAATCATGGAGCAGATTCTCCTAGAAGGTCTGATAAGGCACATGGAAGACAGGGAGGTAATCAGAGACAGTCAGCATGGCTTCACTAAGGGCAGATCCTGTCTGACAAACCTAGTAGCCTTCTACGATAGTGTGACTATCTCAGTGGACAAAGGACAACCTATGGATGTGATCTATCTGGACTTCTGCCAGGCATTTGACACAGTCCCCCACAACATTCTACTGGCCAAGTTAGAGAGCTATGGATTTGATGGGTGGACTGTTCAGTCCATAAAGAATAGGCTGGCTGGTCACATCCAGAGGGTAGTGGTCAATGGCTCAAAGTCCAGATGGAGATCAGTGACAAGTGGTGTCCCTCAGGGCCACGTACTGGGGCCTGTACTGTTTAATATTTTTATAAATGATATCGACAATGGCATTGAGTGCACCATCAGCAAGTTTGCAGATGACACCAAGCTATGGGGTGCTGTTGATAATTTGGAGGGGCGGGATGTCATCCAGAAGGACCTGGACAAGCTAGAGAGGTGGGCCCAGGTGAACCTCATGAGCTTCAACAAGACCAAGTGCAGGGTCCTACACCTGGGTCAGAACAATCCCCACTATCAATACAGGCTAGGCGATGAGAAAATAGAGAGCAGCCCTGCAGATAAAGGACTTGGGGGTGCTGATGGATGAGAAACTGGACATAAGCAAACAGTGCATGCTGGCAGCCCAGAAGGCTAATCGCATCCTGGGCTGCATCAAAAGAAGCGTGGTCAGCAGATCGAGAGAGGTGATTCTGCCACTTTACTCTGCTCTGGTGAGACCTCATCTGGAATACTGTGTCCAATTTTGGAGTCCTCAATACAGAAAGGACAGGCAGAGGGAGCTGGGATTGTTCAGCCTGGAGAAGAGAAGGCTTCAGGGGGACCTACTAGTGACTTTCCAGTACCTAAAGGGAACTCACAAGAAGGCTGAAGAGGGCCTGTTTGCAAAGGCCTGTAGTGAAAGGACAAGGGGCAATGGTTTTAAATTGGAGAAGAGTAGATTTAAACTGGACATTAGAAAGAAGTTCCTCACCACAAGGGTGGTGGAATACTGGAACAGGTTGCCGAGGGAGGTGGTTGAGGCCCCATCCCTGGAGGCATTCAAGGCGAGGCTTGACAGGGCTCTGGGCAACCTGATCTAGATGGGGATGTCTCTGCCCACTGCAGGGGGGTTGGCTAGATGACCTCCAGAGGTCCCTTCCAACCCAAATCATTCTATGATTCCATGTAGCTATGGGCTGCTGCAAATGTGCTCTGCTTGCAGACTCTTCCTGCTGCTTAGTGAATAGAAGAACAGAAAAATGCTTTATTGATGTTTCTCTTTTTGACTAGTCAAAGTGGAAAGAGACAGACATGTTCAGTGATCATAAATGTCTTTTTCAATAGAAATAGTTCTGTGATTCTGTGTTAGCATTTCCTTAAGCTGGCCAGTTTCTTGTAAAATGGATGTTGAAAACATCCACAAGTCAAATGGCAGAAAAGTCTCTCTGAGGATTATCAGTTACCAGATTTATGGCATAAAACGTTTCCTATCTATTGGCAAACATCATGGTGTTTGTGTGACAATATAATTTTATCTGATTTCAAAGGAGGTACTTCTGATCTTCTACTCCAAACCAGTTTCATATAGATTTAATTTTACAAGCATAGCAATATATATATTTGTGTTACTGTTCTGAGAGAATGCCTTAGTTGACCATAGGAGACCATAGAGCAATCCAGAATACAATATGATGACATTCCTGCCCATGAGGAGGAAGAAGTGGCAGAAACAATGTTTGATGAACTGACAACAATCTCTCTTGCTGCTGTAGGTAAGAAGGTAGAGAAATTGGCAGCAGAGCTGAGCCTTGGAAGGGAGGGGGAAGATGTTTAAGATTACTCTAATTACCCTGTTACCCTATTTTCTCATTACCCTACTCTGATTTGAGTGGTAAATTAGTATTGTTGTTAAGTTTAAATTGATATTTTTTTCTCCAAATTGAGTCTGGTTTTCACCTGTGATCATAATTGGTGAGTGACTGGTGGTGATGAGAAGATGTGTGGTATTTAGTTGCTGATTGGGCCTAAACTGTGACTCATATTAAGGTCACTAAGAGCTAAGAGGCACTGTGCTACAAATGTGAGAAACGCAACTCACTTGAGAAATACAACTGCAACAGGAAAACTATGAACAGAGCTTATGTAATGTCTTTTGCTGAAAGGGGCATGCTCTTTATGACAGCACTTTTGGCTGACATTTGGATAAACTTGTTTATATTTCTCAGTTAATAAGCACGACTAAGAACAAAGTTCATGAACTAACTGTAGAATAACATTCTAAAATTCTAGAAGAATCACTGAGAATAGAATGGCAACTGCATTAGTGAATTGAATTAATTCAACAAGCGGATTATTTGTTGTATGCAGTTTGCATAAGCCTGGTTGATAGAGGTGCTTTTTTCACTAATGAAGCAACACATAAAATGACAGCATTAGAAATGAGAAACAGGCTACTTCTACGTAATGCTACACAGTGTACCATAGCTCTTCCAGGCTTATCTGAGCTGTCAAAAGGAATACACAGAATATTTACTGTGGATGAGAGTTTCAACCATTCACAGTATGAGTGATGTCACTGTTCTGTGGGGGTTTTGAGGATTTGCAAAAGCCCAATTTTGTTACTGCATCTACTCTGAAGCCCATCAGCCTACAGTGTTACACACATTACTATACTGATAGAGCAGTAAAGGCAGGATACAACAGCAAAGCTTTTGTCTCTATAGACTCTATTTTGTCTCTATAGACTGTATTTTAATTTCAGTTCAGTAGTATAGCTGTGTAAATATTTGGATAGATGGCTTATAAGAAAAAATAGTTTATTCTATTAATAGGCATTTTTAAAATAGTCCATAAATCTATGCTTGTTTCAGCTTGCTCAGTAATGCTTTTTGTTCACTGTAATAAAATAATTCTCCATTAGCATGGTGGAAAAATGAAAGATCCATCAAGTACTCTTTCACCATGAGATTGTCAATTTGCTAATTATCTACTAGAAAACTGACCTTCATTAGCAAAAATAATAGGATCATTAAGCTGTACTGTGCTTTTCTGCTTATATAGCCAAGATGTGTGTATTTGCCAGTAATAACAACACAAAAGTAAAAAAGAATCTGGTATTTAAATCTGAGTTGTTGATCCTTTACATTGAAGGAGAGCATTTGGGTTCATATTTATTGCTTGATTTTTCACATGGACATCCCTGTCTGTATAGAATTCATTCCTGGTCATGAATGTGTCAGGTAGTCAGTTCTCTAAAAGACTAAGCCTGAACTGACTTAAAAGAGTGTTTTATTAAGATAAAGTTTCTCACTATGTCAGGTTATATCTTATCCTAGCTTAGGAAAAAAAAAAACAACAAAGCCAAACCAACAAAAAACCAACCAACCAAACAAAAAACACTGAGGGGCAAGAAGACCAACGCAGTATGCTACTTGTCTACCCAAGAAACATCCTGACATAAATGTGACTTGCATGCTATTTGTGCTAAGAATGGAGTTACTGGTAACCGTTGATGTGGGTGGCATCCACTTCATAGTCAAGCAATCACATAGAGTTTTCATATCCCTTTCCTTTGCATAGCTGCAGATGTTTACATAGAAAGCATATAAAATTGAAGAATTTTAATCTTCTTATAATTTTTCACAGTTGCAATTTCACACTTCCATGCTTAGGTAAAGGTTTATGGAGAGTAGTTCTTAAAAGCATTAAAAGGAAGGAAAAAAAAGGATGTTGCAGCTTGTGTATATATATATGTGTGTGTATAAAGAATAACTACAGTGGCTCTAAATAGAATGAATGTAATTACAGGATTTGCATGCAAGAGTGGCTGGTACTGAAGTGAATGCTTGTGTATAAATCAAAATGCGTTATTTGTTTTGCTGCTTCTTTTAGAATAATGAAGATCATTTTTGACAGAATATAAAAATGTGACAAAAAAGTCATAGCAATGTTTCCCTCCTCCCTGTTCCACTACAGCAAAAACACTTTATATAAATATTCACTGCTACAGAAAAAATGAATGTATCTTTGGAGCTTGGGAATATTGTGTGTCATTCAGAAGCATCCCTTTCTGGCAGATTCCTGAAGCTATATAGAAGCTATTTAAGCTAGGAGGGTGGTCACAGTCACATGGGGCCTCCAGGACGGCAGGAAAGAGAATGAAGGGAAAATTAAACATTGTCATAAACCGTTGCTTATTTTTGAATGAGCCAAGAATGACACACTTCATTTGGATACTGTCCTTTTTTTTTTCCCCATGACCTTTTTTTAAGATGATCTCATATGCTAGAACTTCTAATTTGTGTTTTGGCTCTGAAAATATTCTATTACTGGGATAGTAATGTACCATCTGCACAGAGGGAAACTACACCAAATGCACAAATAAGATATTCAAAATGAAGATTAAACAAAGGCTCTTGAAATTCATTGGTCTTTCTATGTTTTTCTGTCTGCTAAATCTGTACCTATTTAGATGCTATGTGTTTTTGAGCTGTCAGGATATTTAGATACGAAAGAGCTTTGTTGTTCACAGTTTAGAACAACATGTGAGGTAACTATCCTTTCAAAATAATCAGAGGTGGAGTGGTTTACTTCCTTATTCACTAAGAAAATTATGCTTTGAATTTGAACACACAAAATGTGAGTGGATCATGTGTTAAAGCTAGGCCCAAGTGGAGAATTTAGGGGCCCAGGAGGAGAAATGAATCTTAATTCTATCCCTTTCCCTGACTACCAAAATAAGGAATGAAGCAGTGGTATTTCTTTCTGTTTATTTAAGATAGAGTGTGGGTTGAAGAACATCACCCATGAAGCCCATCCATGACAATCTCAGAAGTGTTATGATACAGACTGACTTCAAGAAAATGGCTTCTGGCAAGAAGATAAAGCATAGCTCCTGTTAGGAAGGAAGGAGGGCAAAGAAGTCTATGCTCAGATTTCTTATTTCCCCTTTTGCACTGTGTAATTGAGAAATCAGTGTCATAGAAAAGTTATCACACAAAGAAGGTTTATATAAAGCAGTTTTGCAACATTTTATATGCATCATCGAAGCTGAATATTTTTCATGAAGTTTTCAGTCAAGGATCTTCTACTGAAAACTGCCAGGTCCAAATTCCAGCTGTTCATTCAAGTTAGTGAATGCTACCTTAGATCATTTGGCTAACTGAAGTGGTGAGTGAAAGGAAGGTGTTCTTTAAGACTGTCAGTATCTACATNATCTTCGTTCACGAAGCCTAGCCATACATCTGCATCATGAAGAGTTTCATCTAAAAATGAAATGTTTGATTTCAGTTCAGAAGCAGGTGAAAAAATAAACCTGACAAAGTTGAAAGGTAAATAGAAGTACTCTCATGCTCAGAAGGAATTTGTGTGTATGCATCTGACACAAGCCTATAGTGAGACACCAGTAATACACCAGGAAAAGAACTTTCCTGCCTTTTAGACAGGGTTGTTGGTTTTGTGGTGGTTTTTTTCCCCCAGACATAATACCAATACTTTTCCACTTACTCTGAAAAACACTATTTTTTCAAACTGACACAGGAAAGGGAGAAGGGTTTATTGTTAGAATTTCTGTCATCTGGACTGTGAAACTTGGATACATGGTCATGTGAATTTTTGCAAAATACTGTGAAAAAAAGAATCAGACATCTACTTGATGCTAAGATGATTACTCACATTGGGAAGACCAAAACAGAGAAAACAGAGACACTGAATATGGTAATGAAATAGCTGTCCAGATTTGTTTACTTGAAAAGACACTGTGTGGGCTGATTTTTTCTTTAAATCCATTTAGAGGCAAGGTCAATTCCATTGTTTACCTTATATATTGCACTAATACATCTAGGAAAGCTTATTTTACATTGAAATTATGCCTCAGTTAAATATTCCTTTGTAAATTCCACCGCCGGAATTATAATTACACCTTGGTTTGTCCTAGCAAGACATTCAGAATATTTTTGAAGGCTTGCAGAAGAAAAGTGACCTGTTCCCTTACACTGTGAATATGTAGAGAAAGGGTCAATGTACCTACATTCTAATCCTAAATGGAAGAAGAAATTGCTTTTTGGAATATCTGGTGTAATTTATTGCAGGCTGCCTGTTAGATAGCACTTTCTGAAGATGATAGAAGACATTAATTGATTTTGTAGTTCAGTGACACTGGGATAAGTGATTCTCTCAATCACACAGCTTGGCTTTGAGGCTTGTTTTCATTTTTCTTCCTTTTGATTTGAAAGGCTTATATCAAATACGTATGAGGCACTTGATGGGAGAAACATACCGTGCAACACGTAATTAGTATGATGAATGTATCAGCCAGTGCCTGCTTTTGGTTAACTTGCTGGATTTTAGAGTAAGTGCATTAGTGCCCTGGGAGGAAAAGCAGAGTGTAGATGAGAGGGAGAGAAGAGAAATAGAAATGTTTCTCAGTAGCACTTAGGTGTTACAAAATGAAAAAACAGTGTTAGTACAAGCATTGTTTATCAACCAGTCGCTGATCCCACAAGTTATCCATATGATACATGTAATAACTCATACAGGATCCACTATCTGTTTAAGATGTTACATATTCTGTAAACAAATAACAAATTAAAAGAAAGAAAAAAAAATCCTGACAGTTCCTGCCAACTGCACATATATTACCAAGGAAAGGTTCAGTTAAGACGTGTTGCTGAATCTCATTGTTATATAATCGAACAATCAAGATAAGATGGCTTTGCAAGTTTGCTCCCTACCACTTTAATCCTATACATGGTTAATTTCTATAGACTGTATTTAAGTTGATCAGAGAAGAGATTTTTCTGCATTTGTAATACACTTCATGGCCAGTTCTGCAGTAAATCTGTGCAGTCCTTGAATTTTTATTTTGTTTCAATCTCTCCAGACATATAGCTGTGAATCTGTGCACTTGCACTGAATTTGTTCCTGACAGAGTCACTACAAAGGGTATTTTATTATCTTTGGTTTCAAGTGTGTCTTGGACCTCTGGTGTTAAAATATATCGTTATGAAAAATAGTGGTATTTCTCCAATATTGCATGTTCCAATGCAGTTTCTATTTTATCTAATGCCTAGTAAGAAAAATAGTTTATTGACAACCCATCCCTACTTGGGGATACTGTTGGATGGAAAGCAATGTGCATTTGCACCACAGAAAGCCAAACATATCCTGAGCTTCATCAAAAGAAGCATGGCCAGCAGGTCAAAGGAGGTGATTTTTCCCCTCTGCTCTGCACTGGTGAGACCTCACCTGGAGCGCTACCTTCAGCTCTGGAGCCATTAGCACAAGAAAGATCAGTTGGAGCAGGCCCAGAGGAGGGCAACAGAAATGATCAGAGGACTGGAACACCTCTCCTATGAGGAAAGGTTGAGAGAATTGGGGTTGTTCAGCCTGAAGAAGAGAAGGCTCCAGGGAGATATTATCGCAGCCTTTCAATACTTAAAGAGGGCCTATAAAGAGGGGGAAAGATGGGGACAGTCTTTATAGCAGGGTCTGTTGCAACAGGACAAGGAGTAATCATTTTAAACTAAAAGAAGGGAGATTCAGACTGAATATAAGGAAGAATTTTTTTACAGTGAGTGTGGTGAAACATTGGAATAGATTGCCCAGAGAAGTGGTGGATGCCCAGTCCCTGGAAACATTCAAGGTTAAATTGGACAGGGCTCTGAGCACTCTTACTGTGTTGAAGATGTCTCTGCTCACAGCACGTGTGTTGGACTAGATGATGTCTAAAGAAGGTCCCTTCCAACCCAAACTATTCTATGTTTCTATGACTCTGCTGTTTACCAAAAAGTTTAAAAGCTAAGCAAAACTGGCAATCAGGACACTTAGTTTTCCTTATCAACCACAGTATTTCATAATAAGCTTTCTGTGACACCTATCGTAATTGTAGGATGGGGAAGGGTGAGTGGAAATGGAAGTGATGGGAGTGATAAATTTAAGTACATGTGGCAGCACAGATAAAATCACCAGTTGTTATAAAGTAGAAGTAGCTATGATCTGTAAAGAACAAGTTTATATAAGCATAGTCACTTCTCAGGACAAGACTAAAGAGAGAAGTCTGACAGTTAGCTAGAGGCTATGCTATGAAAGGGTTTTAACAAAAAATAACTTTAACAATATAAAGTTAAGCTTCCACCTTCTAGGTAGCCATCCTGAAAGACAGGCATGGTGCTTGAACAGTTTTTCGAGCCCACACGCTGTGTTTTGTTCCAGCTATAAAAACTACTATAAAGCTGCCAAGAGTCACCTCTGGAAGGAAATTGCAATACCCAAGCATTTTAGTTACACATATGCATATTTTTCTCACAAAGTCATCAAGATATAAAAAGAATCCCGCTCATTCTTTTGTATATAAACAGTTTTCCATGACAGCTGACAGCAATTCTGTGAGAAAATACATTCCTTATGGAAAAGCCTGGACAACTGAAATAAAACCATGTCATACATATGAGTCAGTTCTATTTTTTAAAAAAGATATCTGAAATTTTGTTTTTGTGTTTATAAGTGGTAATTCAATTAAAAATAAAATAATTTAGTATTATTAAAGTAAATTTCTTCAGTATTAGTGATCTATAGAATCTTTTCGTAAAGATTTTTGAGATTATTTTACTTTCATCCTGACCGTGAATGGGTAAATATTTTGTTATTTCAAACTTCTACGGACAAAGAAAAACATTTCCAAAATACACTGCAGATATGTTAGAAGTAATATCAAGAGTCTTAATTTCCAGATCCCTTCAGTGTCTATGAAGGAATAGTATCAGTAACAGAAGTACTGATAAGGAGTAACTAACTGCAAATGATACTATGTTTGAGCAATATGTCTATTTTCACAACTTTTAGTGTATCTAGCTACTCACTTCATACAAACATGCTTCTATACTTAAGAAAATTTTGAATGTTTTAAGAGAAAGGGAGATTGAATCTCCTCCATATCTAGGATAAAGCTTTATTTAGTTTTTCTACTGTGAATAAAATAATGCAATTGGACAGAAGACAGCATAATTTATGTTTTGTGTTTATGGTTTAAGGAACAGGAATTAATTTCTTACTTCCTGAGGGAGAGCTATGGACATTGTTGTGAAAAGCTACTGAGAATTGTGGATTATGAATGTCTTCAGAAACTTGAAGGAATCTGTAATTCCCTCAGTTTTACAAACCTAAGTAGGTGCTCTCTCTGACTACATTTCAGAGGAATTATGTCTTTGGGGTTTTCTTACTCCTCATCATTTCAGATATACCCAAAGTTAAGCTCCGCTGCTTTTTTTTCCCCATATGTGTACATTTCAAGACACTGTATTTCTTCTCTCTGTTTTGAATCACTGCAGAGATGAATAGAGATAATTGCAGAAAGCCATAATTATGCATGAAACAGATGATCAGTGTTTGTAGTTGAGTTCCTTATTCATTTACATATGTAAAAATAGTCATATTGTTTATATCAGAGAAACTATATAATTTGGCTTTGAAAAATGTGGTGACTTCTCTTTCCCTTCACTTCAGAATTCCTTGTTGAAGTCAGTTTATTTAGCCAGAATTTAGTTTCATTCTTTTGGCTGTGCAAATACTCTGTTGTTGTGGAGCAATAACATACCAGCTGCACAGGACAAATATATACCAAACAGAAACACTGAATTCAAGTAGGCGATTCTAAGTGATAACTGAAAGCCCATTGTCCTTGCAGTGTTTTGCCATTTGACAGGTTTGCACCTGTGTGTGCTTGTTTGAATTATCTCTGTGTTATTATCAGCATCTCAGTCTTTTGATGGGGAATGCATTTAATGATCTGGAAAAGTATTTCAGTGTTGCTGAACAGCTGTATGTAAGAGTGTAGTGTGTGGTACAGTAAACTCGTAAGTGAACACCACTGTGAAAAGGGTGAATTGTAGCTATAGTTGGTCCACTGCAAAATAAGATATCAAATTAGCCTTTTTCTATTAAATAATTTTAAAAATTATGATATTGTAGTATTATTCTACAAAGGCGTATTTGTGCATAAATTTCCTGTGAAGGTAATTGTCTTTAACTTGATCTGACTGACTCTCTTCTTAAATGATAAAGAAACAACAAAACACAGACAAATATATTTATAATTGGTATGTATTAGAGCCTATCTCTATTTCACTACGTTTCACTGTTAAGTAAAACAGAACAAGAAACAATGACTTTGTACTGTAGCTAGAAAGATATAGGCTAGCCATTAGAGAAATTATAATGGGATTGTTAAAGGACTGGAATAGATTTCCTGGTTAAGGAAATTAAATTAAATTAGTTAAACACTAGCTTTCTTAATGGATGTCTTTAGAACATGTTATACGAACATGTGCCAATAATGTTTCAAATATAGCTTATCCTTTCTTAGGACAGAGAGGAAGACTTGTTTCTCTGTGATTCTTGTACTTTATACTTGGGCAAATCCATTTATGGTACCACTTGGTGTTTGAAACTGATACTCTTGTAGATCGTATCCATGTAGAGATTAAAGAGTAATTCAGGATGGTAAATTTGTTGGAATGGGGATGATAGCAACTGTATTATTTTCATTGATGTCACAGTGATTTTCATGGTGGAATATTCACTAATTTGTTCACAGGAAAAGTGAAAATATTTTTTTTCCCCTGGAAAACATATTCTATTTCTTTAAAAAAATGTGAAATTCAACGTTTTCTGTTTTTAAAATGTGTTACCTAGCCTATAGAAAAATAACCAAGGGCTGTTGAGGTGACTTGAATGAGTGTTCTTTTGAGATACAGGATTAACATAGCCTGGAATGAACATGCGTGCTCCTGAGCTGTCTTTGGATGAATGGGCTGAATGGATCTCTGGGAAAATAGGTAAAGATTGAAACACAGAAACACTGGGAGACAGTAAACACAGAGTTTGCTCGGTGGAGGAAGGAGTCTTAAGTTTCCATCTGACACTCCCAGCAACGTATACTCATTTGTGTCATACGCCTACGTATACAAACTGTTTTCTCTGAGCATGATCAGTAAGCTTGGTACTTTTATGAGGCACCAAAATACAGAGCATGTAAAGAATTTACAGTAGAAGGTCTCTTTACTCCCTGTACGCATGAAGCTGGCTGTGTAGGTACTTAGTGTCTGTGTAGTACATCCATAGTAAATCCAAAACAGGATGCATCGGTTTAGTCTTGCAGCATTGTTGACAGTGTAAGATTTTCATTTATGTTAATAGGAAAATTGGAAGCTAGAATATCACACAATAAATGTGTTCCTTTCATGACTCTTACTTCCACAATTCAAAAGAAGAAAGGAAGGAATTTGAACATAGGCACAAACACACATGTGCATACACAGCATGGAAGGAGCACGGACTATCCTCTTGTATATTCTTTCCTTCTTCCTTTTTTTTTGATAAGTTCTTTTTAAATGAGTTATTGATAATTCTTGCATTATATTCTATCCACAGTATTCCTGTTGCTCTAAGAAGCTCATTGTATTAAGCTCATTTTACTGTTTGTAAGCAGGGACATGAGAACATTACCATGCTGCAAACTAAGATAGGTAACCACAGAAGAAAACAAACAAGAAGTGGTCCTGTTATCAGTGCAGAAATATTCACAGTTGTTGACCTGATGCAGTGTTTAAATAATCTAAATACGAGTTCTTAAGTGAAGAAAAATCTCTTACTAAAGCATTTAAGAATATTTCAGTGGATTTCTTGAGATATGCTGTGTTCCTGACCTTCACAGGCAACCTTCTATTATTTAGAATTGCTCAGAGTAAAGCTGAAGGGCATTGAAAGTTGGTGGAAATTTTTAAGCATTTGCATAAGCAATTCTCAT
The DNA here is from genome assembly GCA_013396975.1 of Bucco capensis. Taxonomy (NCBI): domain Eukaryota; kingdom Metazoa; phylum Chordata; class Aves; order Piciformes; family Bucconidae; genus Bucco; species Bucco capensis. The sequence continues at coordinate 118,767 of VWZO01001651.1, read as the reverse complement.
CATTTGCCCATTAAAATATATGCTTAGTGTAATGATGTATTGTTTTGTTTTGTGGTTTGCACCATTAAAAATAGACCATATTTCCTCCAGAGAAAATGTGTCCTTTAATAATGAGGCACAAGTCAAAAAACTGTTGCATAGCTTACGGTTATAATTGCATGGCTGGCAGTTTAAAAAAAAAAATTACTGAAAGGAAAATGATACAGAAGTCGCTGACACAGTTCTATGATACAGGTTTCCTGAAGTTCATTTCCAAAGGAGTGAATTGTATCTATATGGAGGACTTGTCAAGCAGGTCTCTGTTTGCCTTCAGTTTTGAAGAGTTTGCATTTGATGCTCTTTAGTGCGCACACTGCTAGACCAAGCTTTGTCAGACAGTGTGACTGCCACAGTCCTTGTTTTTTCTAACCATTTCAAGCAATTAATTCTGAAGACTTTTTAAATAATATATTAGATGCATCTTCACATTACAATCCCTATTAAATGGTCTAGTTTATTTGATATATTTCATGTTGGGGGTTCTCTTTTGATGTCAAACTCTTGGGAATTGTGCTTGTTCTGCAAGTATACAGTAAGAAATTATAAGATTCGCATGCTTTGGCATAAGGAGTTTATGTTTAATGTCCGAGATCACGAGGATCCCTCCACTGAAATCCATCTTTAGAGGGAGATAATCTTCACATTATTACATTCTGCACTGGCGATAGCTAGACAATCAGAAAACAGTTGTTATGAGAGTTAAGGCTGCAAATAGCTTTAATGGGAAGATTCACTAGGGCTCTGAAACATTTCTGAAAGCAAAACTGAAAGTCTTGGGTGGTGGTTTAAGAGGAGCACTGGTAGAATAGCTCGTGTGTGTAACTGACATTTTTGGAGACTGATAGTCATGCATCAACAGGTAATCAGGAAATGTTCTTCTGCTTTAGGTTTGAGTTCTCTAGTACAAAATGGAGAAACAGGACTCCAGTCTGTGGATCACTGTTCATGGAAGGAAAATTTGAAACTCTTTTTGGAGTTTGAGGGTAGATTAAATTCTTCATATGTTTTCTTACTGTTTGATCAGTATGTCCCTTTGAATACTGCACTCAGTAAACATCTACAATTGCCAGGATCCTCTTTGTGCCATTATAGACTATGGATTTAATTCATATATCTCAGATGTTGACAAGTCAGTCTTTTTTAAATAGCCTTACAACAGAAAATCAAAAATTCTATTTGGGCAGATTTATGAGAATTTATGGTGTTTATGCAGTACTGTCATACACAGACATATTTTCAGTCCTTTGCTAGAAACATACCAGGGCCTCCTGGTTACCTGCTTCATCTTGTCTGATCTCAGAAGTTAAGCAGGGTTGGGCCTGGTACATCTAGTACTTGGATGGGAGACCACCTGTGAATACCGGATTGCTGTAGGGTTTAGTTGGGAATGTCCCTGCCCACTGCAGGGGGGTTGGACTAGATGACCTCCAGAGGTCCCTTCCAACCCAAACCATGCTGTGATTCTGTGAAACAACTTTCACAAATATCTCTAGGAACACTATGTGGAATTGGGACAACTTTGAAAATAGTTCCTTTTGTTTTAGATATGTAAAGCTCAAATAAATAGTGAGAATTTGTAAAATAAACTGAGCTACAACCACAAATTTTGCAAGGGAAGACACTGTGTGTCTCTGGACTCTCAAGTGTAGCACTTTTCCTGAAATCAAGATGTAATGATATTCTCTGTATAAACTGCAGCAGACTCTGAGCAGCACCTTTCTAGGGCTTGAAAATGCAAAGGAAGACTTGCTGTGCGTCAGAAGTGTTACTCTACAGTCAGCTGGACAGGGCTACTTTCTGGTCATCATTAAGTATTTGCTGTGCATCATGACTGTCGTCGTTGTCGNAAGACCCCAAGTGATTTTCAGACTGTGCCTGGATCATGACTGTATTGCACATAGAAATTGGAAGGAGTTCTGGGCCAGCAGCATGTACAGTGGATAGCCAGTTCATGTAGTGCTGGGTGAAACACTAGGTCTGTCATGGGCATCCATTCGTTCAGTCTCCAGGTCTGGGAGTCCCAGTTTAAGATTCTTACATGGCAATGATAGAGAAGGTGAACTGACTGCCAAATGACAGGCTACAGGCTACCAGTGGTCTATTTGGATTGTGGTCCTAACTATTCTGCTAACCATTTTGTCAATATTGTTTTCAGTCTTAAATTATTGATGGTTAGTAAGTGGTAACATTATCCAAGATATGATATAATAAATGATGGAATAACTGTTTCTTGTATTTTCTGTAGTAGGGTTTAACAAGGCTAACCAGTTTCCCCTGTTTTACACAGCCAGTCGGATTCTTTAAATGTATCTATCTCCTGCATACTTCAGAAAATCATTTTTTTGGATGCAAGAAACCAATGATGAAGTCAATATTTTGAAATATCATTTCTAGGTACTAGGCATTATTTCTTAGGGATAAGTGGGCATGCTTAACTGTAGGCCATGTTTTTTTTTAATGGCTGTTTTCAGGCATTTATGTTTGAAAATTACACCTTTTATCTATATTATCTTGCTATTGTATAAAGAAGTGTCTGTAAGGGCTTTTGTTTTTTGCTTTTTGTTTTGTTGGTTTTTTTCAGAATGAGACAAAAAAAGAGAAGATTTAATGCTTTGAGACAACTTTAAAAAACTTTTCGTATCTTGTACTTGAAAAAAAAAATTGTTCAAAGCAGAGCAATATAGCTGTGTCCTTTGCAAACTATATAAGATATGTGTGTAAACCATAAATTATCTTAAGGGTCTAAGGGTATATGTATCATTGTCCATTTGATAAATGACATCTTTTTAAAAGGATAATGAAAGTCTGTTCTCCAGTCTTTCTGTAAATGGCTTCTGCAACACAGTTCATAAGAAACATAACTGATATTGTATTACTGTAATAGATCACTATGCCGAAGTTTTATGCATTTCAAAATATGTTTTTAAGGTTGAGACTCCTACCAATCAGAATACAACGTTTTACTAAGTCTTTAAAAGTGCTAAAAAGAATTTATTTGGATAGTATATCCTCTGAGGTCAGGCTGGCAATTGTCATATATACAGAAAAATGTTCCTTACTAAAACTGAGTTTGCCAAGTGTACAAGAAGTTCTAATCAAAACTGAGAAGACACTGTTGGCATAAGTAGGCATCCTCTGCTGGTGCTAAAGCAGCTAATATTGCCATTTCCCTGTCATTTAGATACAGAGTTTATGTTTTCTAATGTAACCAGCAGAACTACTGAAACACAGCAAAAAATAGCCATATCAATAATTCAGATATGAAATACCTTAAATTACTCATACTTCATTCTATTTTTCACTTTCCCGAGAGTTACAACAATTAATTTTTGCAAATAACTATACCCACTCCAGGAAGTATATTGTTCTTTGAAGGTATTTCCCGACTTAGATCTATGTTGTTTTCAATATTTAGGTTAATTTACAATAGCTGTGCTTTAGGGAAGCAAAATTTTCTTTCAGTTACACTCCCACTGTTGGTTTACTTACACTTGTCTCAGAATATACAGCTCTAAATTTCTCTATGAGAATTTTGGTAGCAGAAATTCACTTCCTGTAAAGTCTCTATAATTATTGCTTGTTGTACATTGGAACATAATTTTCTTCCCGCAGCAGATAATTGGATTCGCTTGTATGGTGGACATTCTCTAGTAAGACAAGATGATAAAAGACCTTGAACAGCTTAAATTTTAAATGTTAAAGAAAATGTAGGATTGGATAGAGAGAGAGATTTGAATTGAATTGCCTGTTCCTATGGGGAAGCAAAAGGCCCAAATAGGCAGGCAGCGTGTTCCTATTCATGACCTTAAAACACAGATTCACAAGTATGTATTTTAGTCTTTGGCTGTGATTTTAGAAACATTATGGTATAAATAAAATGTAATTATTGGCCAGATTTTCATTAGCTATAATAGCAACCTTGCCCATATAAGAGAGTCTTCCCTGATCTGAACTTCTCTCACCATTAACAGAGTGAAAACTCATCAGCTAGATTACTAGCCTTAATCATGGTAAGGAGCTTTTTGCCTAAAAATAAAACATAAGATTCTTTGCCAATGTAAATCGGCATAGCTTCATTATCTTGATTTGAAGTATGTGGATTTATACCAGATTAAGACCCACAATGTAAGGTCCTGCCCACCTTCATCATGTATGTACTTTAAGAGGATCTTAAGAAGAGTGGACAAGAAAAACGCTTGACAGTTCCAAACATGGCAAGCCATAATTGCTGCATTTTCTGCACGAGGAAATCTCCTGTCCACTCTGATTAGGATTCCCTATGACAGGCCTCCTGATACCATGGATTTTTATAGTTTCTTGTCTGGTACATGTGATGAAATGCTTTTTTTTTCTATTTACACATCAGATGATGTATATATATCTACAAGTAAATTGTTTTATCCTGTTTTGTATTACCTTGGGTCATTCTGGAGATTTAGAAAACTGAGCTAAACATACAGAGCAATGCTTGCTATTGTAGATTAAATTTAAAGGAAACACTTCCTCTATGGATGTATACAAAGAAGACACTTGGCAAGTTTCTATGTTTCATTTGATTTAAGAAAAATAGTAGAAGAGTAAAAAAAGGTATACTGCTCTGAATCTCTGTTTTATTTTGTCATAATTATTAAAAATGGGGTTTGTGTAGCCCATGACACAGTATTCAAGAACAATTAGGTCAAGGATAATAATTTAGCCTTGAATAATTTTAATTTTTTGATTTGTCATTCATATTGAAAAGGTACAGTAATAGTCTAATTTAAGGTCAACCATGTTAAGGAAGGCAGTCGGGCTTGTCTTTATTGAGAATTTATTTTCACAGCTTCATTTGAATGAACCTTCATATCATTAGTAAGAACATACATTTGGTAAGCAATCACTGATTCTTTGTATCAAACTGTTAATCAAGATAGACTTTTTTGTCCATGTTATCTGACTGTGGGGTTTTGATATGAAATGGACAAATAAATAATTTTAGAAGATGTTATGTCCTTTAGAAAGGACAGGCAGAGGAGATTGAAGTCTGCATATTTGATTCATTCCAGGTCCTCATGAGGCAAGTATATGTGCTAGATGGAACCCCAGTTAAGGCTAAAAGCTGTCTCACATTGCTATTGGTCTGTTTTCTTGTCCTGTGTAGAACACAAATTCATTACCCAGACAAGTAAAGTAATTAAAAATATGGTTTTTAGGAAAACTTCTTTTAAAATCATAGGTGGGTTTTTGTAATTATTTTTATTTAATTTGCTACAATTTCCAAAATATTTGTATATATTAAAAAATTCTGCTTTTCAACTCTTCATTTTTGGTCATATTATTTTTCAATACTACCTTTCAATAGTACCCTAAAATATTTCAGAATGTCATCCCTATTAGTGAAACATTTGTTGTGGAAATTTTCTGAAAGATTTAACAGCTAATGTTGGTTCAGTGCATGTCTGAATTGCATAACCAAATTGTGTAAAAGTTTGAGACACTTGAAAGATCCCAGTTACACAGGCTCATTTCATGTTTGATCAAATTGGTGTATTTTAAACTGAGGTGGAAAGGCAGGTCTGTACATTTGTTATGTACCTCTATAAAATTGCGTTCATCTTGAGTCATCTAGATTAATGTAGTTTATTAAGCTGGTTGCTGATTGACCAAGGAAATCAAGTTGTAAGTTGATAGATTTCCCTACTTTATCAGAGAACTAACTGAAACCTGAAAAGTATGAAACAAAGGCTATTCTTGCATTTTTCCAGGACTGTGGATGAGAGTGGTAGGTAGGAAGAGAAGAAAGATTATCTTTTGATTTTTTTTTCCCTTTTTTACAGAACCCAGCATAGAAGTTTGTATATATGATGTATAAAATTGCAGTGCTTGTGACTTTCTTCATAAAGTTCTATAAACTTTCCTCACTGTGGGTGGAATCTGTGACAAAGCCCTGAATTTCCCAGGGGCGATAACAAAATGTATGTGGAGTTATTGCTAAGTAACTCTTGCTCCAGTTAGCTTTTAAGAGTCAGTGCTTGTATTTTCAAATTTGTGCTTTGTCTAAATACCAAATAATTTCTAATGCAGACAAGCTTCAATTTCAAATCCAAATCAAGAGATGTTCAATGCTAATAAGACAGTAGAGACTGACTACCTTGCAGAAGAATAAGAAACAACTTTATAAAATTGTGTCTTGTCATGGAATGGTTATATTTTATGATTTGTGTGACCTTATTGTGATGCTTTTTAATTTATCGCAGAGTGAGAGTGCCTCTTTTCAACAAGATACACCACTTCACTAAAGCAGTAGTCATTTACTTGATAGCAGTAAATGTAACAATGGAACATCGCAAGCTTCTGTTTTCAGACAACTGTAAGATTTATTGTACCTCTAAGGAGAGATTTATCTTTTCTCTGACGAGATCAATATCTAACTCTCAGGTCAATAAATCCTGATTACATCTCAACAGGAGTCAACACTTACCTATTATATCACCTAAAAGACAAGGGGTTTGTGGGTGTTGGATCTAAGAAAGAAAATAATGTTTGTGAATGCACATATCAAGTTTTATTGTAGGATTTCTTTAAATTTTATCTTTATAGCATCATCTTTTTATGTGTGAATAGGAAAGTTATAAAAACTATGGTGTGCTTAATGCTGCGCCACTCATATTTTCAGCATTCAAAAATATCTATATGTGATTTACCATTGTTCCTTAGCCACCATTCTGTTTATCTAGAGTGCAGTTCTTAAAGTTTTCTCCTGTGTGGAGTTAGAACTAGTATTTTTCATTGTGTCAGCAGAATGGTATCTTTTAGAAGTACAGAAGTGTCAATTAATTTAGAAAATTTTATTGTTTAAATTGTTTTCCAGAGCTTATTACAATAATATCTTGTTCCTATGTTTTTTCTTTCAAGGACCTATAAAGAAACCAATTAATCATATTCGTAAGGTAGTTGTTGTAGCATATGTACATATATATATTTACACTCTGATGTACTAAATCTAGCACTAAAGCACTTTCCAAATTGGAAAAATATTGCTAATGCTCAGTAAGGTTGCTTTCTAAATGGCTTAAACCAATTATAAATTATGCTATAGTGCTATAAGGTCCTTAAGATGTTATGCTTGGGTGAATGAAGCATGGCAGTTTTGTGGAATGCTCGTGCGTATCACAGGGAGAAAAGAACACAACCACCATGGGAATGCTTGGTCTGTTGCTAACAGGTAATCTGAATTATAAATCTCAACCTTGTCTGTCAGCTGCAATTAAATTAGACAGCACATGATTTTTTTTCCAAATGTTGAATTTTTCATGATTGTGTGTTGCATTCAGTTTTTTAATTAGCCATTAATTAAAAATGGCTCTTTATTTTCACCATTTTGACCCCATTCAAAAGGGGTTTTTGTCATGCTTATAGGCATTGTTTTCTTGTCCCTCTTATCAAGGTGAACTACTTTGAGAAGAAATCAGAATATTATTCAACATAATAGACAACTATGTTAATTATCACCAATTATTTAGATATATTATCATATACTTATTAAAGACAAAAAGTTGAATTTGCATTAAAGTATACTTAAATAGTACTAGATGAGAAATATGAAGTCAAGTCTATGGCTCCAACTTTCTTTTTCTTTCTATTATGAAGGAAGTAATAAGGAGCTTTGGATTATGACTGAAACAGCAGCTTTAACCTTCAGCTGTCTATTATGTTTTGTCATTTTCATTCAAGCTATAGATTAAATATGTTTTATGTTGGCTAGAAGGTAAGTGACTTTACAAGAAGCAGTGTTTGATATTGGCAGTCAGGGGTATTAGCAGGCTTGTGAATATAAGTAGCTAATTTTCAGATAGTTTTAAGCGCGTTCTTGTCAAATGGGATTTCCTTTGAAAAGATTCCTGTACTTAATGACCATCTGCTGCATTCACAGGTTAGTGAATGCATCCCCTTTTTACTTAATTATTTTATTTGTCTTGTGTCATAAGGTTGTTCCTTCTCACAAGGATTAAATACACCTCTAAGGAGTTTATATTTGAAGAAATCACACTTAATGAGTCATTTCCTCCCTTCCAGCATTCCTTGCCCTTGCCTTGTCTTCAGATTTACATAATTTGTTTGGTTCCTCTCCTCACCAACCTGACAAGTAATCTATTATGGAGAAGTCCTCAGTATCTAAGTAGTATTATAAGTTATCTGATAGTCATGTGTATCTGTAACTAGGTATGTTTCACAGCTATCTTGAACATAATACTTTTAAGCATTTCATTATACAACTAGCAGTCACTTTTTACCAGCCTTGAGCAAACGATTATCTTTTTTCCCTTCTCTAATTAGGGTATAGATTCTTCTTTGCTTTTTAAATACATTTTTAACTGAATAGTAAAAAAAAAAAAAAATTAACATAGCAGTAGGATAGTACTTGTGTAGGCATTCCTCATGCTGCTTTTCCTTAGGCACATCCCTACTATATTGACAGGAACACATCAGAGTTTGACCACTGTGTTGTTCAAGTTGGAGGATCTGACCATTTAGAATTCAAATTTGGTTCCAAGGAAATCACAGGAGTCAGTGCAAAACCACTGAAGTACCTCCTGTTACAAGTTGAATTATTTCATCATGCATACGTATTCAAGGAACTAGTATATAGCAGCATGTTGCTACTAGACATGGGATTATTTTTATCCAAGTCAAAATTTGTCTTTAAGGCTTTCTTCTACACCTACATACTTCATCTGTAACAGTTTTGTGTGGAAAAAAGTAAATCTTAATAATGGAGGTGCACTTTTAGGAGAGGTCAAGAGGACTCAGAGCATTTGCTTGAAAGAGTGTTTAACTCATTTTACTATCTGAAAATTCATAGCAACTTAAGTGCAATTTATACTTCAAAAGAAAAAACTTGCACATTTTTAGTACATAACATATTGATAAAAAATTTCTGAAAAGGGAGGATTTTTCCCCTTGCAAAGTCTTTTCAGAATCTGCACATCAAAAATTGGCAGAATTTTCCTGTATTTCATGCTGAAATATTGACTCATCTAGAAACAGCATTAGATTAGTGGAGAACTATTATTGTCCAGTCCCAAAACTAGGAAGGTGACTGATTCTTCCTGATAAAAAGAAGTAGATAAGGAAATTTGCAGAATTTGTTTCAGTTTTCTAAAAGGCCAAGCAAAAGAAAATCTGCAATATGAGGCTGGCAAATTTAGGCAAAAAGAAAGAAGAAAAATAGAGGAACTGGAAAAAAATAGTAAAAAAAACACACACACACAAAAACCCCAAACCAACAAAGAAACAACACAACAAACCAACCAACAACAACAACAAAAAATAGAAATAGCAATAATGCCTTCCCATGTGTTTTTCGGGAAAATAGGTCATGGCAAAGAAACCTATGTTCTATGTTCTATGTTGAAGAAGATAATTGCCAAGTCAGATGCCATTCTAGTTAAATAAGTATTAGCAGCAAAGTACATTATAAATGATTATGAACTGGCTACTTGGAAGGCAGGAAACTGTTATAATCAAGGGAAATAAACAGGTAGAATTAGAGATGTGGATGCAATCACAGGGCCATGATGTTATTGCAGTTACAGAAGCATGGAGAGATGGCTCACAGGGCCGAAATGCTGCCATGGAAGGCTATGTACTTTTTAGGAAAGAAAGGTTAGCAAGGTGAAGTGGTGGATTTGCTAATTACGTGAGAGCAACAGGAACATATCATGCTCTGCCTAGGAGAAGATGAAGAATATGTTGAAAGCTTTTAAGTAGGAATTTATGGACAGGCTAATAAGGGTGACACTGTAGTGGGTGCTTACTACAGACTTCCTGATCAGGAAAAGGAAGCTGATGAGGCCTTCTACAGAGAGCTGAAAGCAGCCCTCATGGTCATATGTCCTGATTCTCACAGGGTACTTAATCACTCCAATATTTAATGGAAAGGGAACACAGCTAGGAACAAACAGTCCAGGAGGTTCCTGCAGTGTATTGATAACTTTCTGACATAGGTGGTTGAGGAACCAACAAGCAGAGGTGTACTATGGGACCTTGTGCTGAAAAAGAGGAAGTGTGGCTCAGGGTCTGAAAGTTCTGGGTAGCTATGGCTGCAGTGACCATAAGATGGTGGAGTTCAGGATCATGCAAGGGAGTAGCAAAGCAGTAAGTAGGATTACAACTCTGGATTTCAGGAGAGCTAAATCTGACTTCTTCAGAGACCTGCTTGAAGGAATGCCATGGGTTAGCATTCTAGAATTCTAGGCTTCGCGAACGAAGATCCAGGGAGGGCTCCATCCACGGTCCTCATAAGTGCCCTTTACAAGCACACTGATAAAAAGAGGATAGCGGATAGCACCCTCGAGCCTGCGCAAGGGATTTTTTTTAGGTGAGACACAGCATGCGCAGAGCTGGACCCACCCTTTAGTCCTAAGGTTCATCTGCCAGGGCCTAGCAAGCTTGGACACTGGCAGCGAGGTCCTTAGGACGGAGTTTTAACCTCTTAGATGGAAGGCCTTACATGGCTAAACGAGCTCCATCTGCCCGGGTTTGGAATCAGAGTTGTCCTTCTCCTAGGGTGACTTCCAGAAGGCTAATGAGCTCATCCTACCCATCCAAGGATTATAGGAACATCGGTATCACTCCCCACACTTTCCCGTGGGCAATGAGTTTAATGCTCCCTCTGCTGTCAGCACAGTTATCGCACCAGGGGCCACAGAAGACCCCAAGTGATTTTCAGACTGTGCCTGTTACTTCTTTCACTTAAAAGGAAAATATCTAAGTCTTTCAAGGTAGAATAATATAAGATTTTGAAATGTATTTTAATATATGCAGTATATTCAGAGTATTAACTTACAATAAAATAATCTAACTGTATATCCTAAAGCAAAGCAGTGGTAAAAAGAGCTTTTGTCCACAAAGTAAAAATAAGATTAAAATTACTATCTGCAAAAGTTCACGTCCCTCATTGATTAGTAAAATCACACATTTAATTAGTTATTAAATAGATATTTAAAATTACATTTGAACCGTTTAGTGATTGTTGTCATGACAAGAGAGGTATCTAAGAAACTAGAATATCTAGTATCTAGTATGACCTACTGGTTCTTTACAAAATCTCTAGTGACCAGGTTCATGATCCAACAACAGCAGGGAATTTTCCAGACCAAAAAAAAAGAGAAACTAGTTTGTCATGAAAGTGAAGTTGTTTTGTTGTTTGTTTGTTGTTGTTGTTGTTGTTGTTTTGGTGTTTGGGGGGTTTTTTTGTTTGTTTTTTTTGTTTGTGTATTTGTTTTTGTGGGTGTTTTTTGTGATTTTTTTTGGTTGATTGGTTGGTTGGTTGGTTTGGTTTTGTTTTTTCCACTGGTTAGAAAACCTTTCAGCTCCACATGTTGAAATGTGCTATGATTTATTCTGAGACGATTCCATTCCCACATCAGGCAGGAGTAGGATGTAAGATGAAGCTGGCTAAAATTTTACAGTGGTTATTGAATCTAAAAGTTCTTATTTTGTATACATAATAAAATAAATTACTTCAAGTATACCAGACTGTCAAGTAAGTACATAGTTAAACACTTAGGCAAATTAATAGTTAGGCACTTGGCTGTGGCAGACATTTTTATTAATAATTGTCTGCACTTCAATTAAAAAGTCTTGATTTTTACAGTCTCAGTTGAACTTGAACCTTCTGTTGTAGCTTTTCTTACATACAATTAAAATGGTTCTTCGCAGAAAAGACAATATAACCTATTGTCAGATAACACAGAAGTATCGTAAAGAAAAAAGGAATTAACTGCAGTTTAGTATCAGGAATGAATTCAGAGAGCCTTAGTGAAGAAGGAAGTAAAACTTGCTAAAAATAAACTTATTTTCAGGGCTTTCTCAAATTCAGAGGACTGAGGTGAAAAAAAAAAACAAACCAAAAAACAAAAACTATCCACAATAATAGACATATCAGTCTTTCTATTTGGTGCTGTTCTTGGTCAGTTTTATCTGGAGTTTTGAGGATAAATGCAGGACTGTCATGAAGAAATTTCCTGATTGCAAGAAGTTGTGAGGAACTGTCAGTAGAGAGGAAGAATCTTTTGTCTTTGAGGACAAGAGCAAGAAAAACATAATAAAATCTAATATTACAGGACTAATTATAAGACTGTGTGTAAGTATGATATTGAATATCCCATTGGCTGTTTCAGTTCAGCTATCCTGGCCATGGGCCCTCCCAGCCAAACTCTGGACAATGTCACACTTACGAATATTAATGCATACGACATGTATCAAATAAGACAGTATAATTTTTTGAGATTTGTCATGTTAGAAAGTTTAGCTTTTAGGTAGCTTTAAGAGTTATGTCGTATTTTAATTCAGAAATTAACTTTTCTTAAAAAGGAATTTGTGTCTTTTTCAGTGGGGAAAGTTATGCTTCATTAATATTTCTATTAAGTAACTATTAAAACAGTTATATGGCAAAATACTGGAGTTTTGGCAATGTACCTTTGGCTAGGAATGTTATATAAATTGGATTGTTTATTTACATAACAGATTTTTTTTTTTAATCTATATGATCTTAATGTCTTAAGCAAGTTGATTGTGTAGCAGTATCTGGTATTGTTTTTTATATATATATAGATAAGACATAAAAGCCTAAAGCCACCTTATTTTCATTCTAGAAAAGCTTTGCACTTCCAGAAAATCTGCCATATTTCACCTTTCCTGGGGGAAAAAAAAAGGTGATGCACAACCTTTCTATTTGCTCAAACAAGCTCATTATGTTTCTTTTGTTTGTTTGTTTTCTTTCCATCACAGGAGTCATCAGGACTGCCTTGCACAACATGGACAGGGAAGCCAGAGAGCATTACTCCGTTGTCATTCAAGCCAAAGATATGGCTGGGCAGGTCGGAGGGCTGTCAGGGTCAACAACTGTAAATATCACGCTAACTGATGTCAACGACAATCCACCCAGGTTTCCTCAGAGTATGTACAATTTCAGCCTATAACTGATTTGAAAATCATGTTGAATTTCAGTGAAGTAGGAAACTACGAGTGAAAGTCATTCAGTATTCAAATTCATGGGGAGAAGGCAGCCTGGGAAATGTTTGGATTCACCAGTATTTTCATTTTTCCACTGTTTTCAGATGAAGCACAGAGATAGCATAGCTTAAATATTGAAACAGTGAAGATTTAGATTTCTTTCAATTAAACACATGAATAAGAGTGAGATTGGTGAGAAAGGAATTCTCTTGTCATATGTGGGTTATTTTCCAGTCCTTTTCAAATATGTATTTCAATAACTGTGTGATTTTGATCCCAGAAGCAAATTGTGTTGTTCCAATGGCAGATAACAACAGAAGGTAACATTGTAGAATATTTAATCCAGCATGCGTTCATTTACGTCCATACGCATCCATCAATTTTTTTCTTCTGTTTCTTTCTCTATGTCTATGCGAACTTTTAACGTTGTTTTTTACATTACAGATGGTGAAAACCTAAGCTGTTTCTCACAGTTGTTGAGCTACAGTGGAGTCTGCCTTTATCCTAGTTAAATGAGCTGTCAGTGTTGGTGTCAAATGGAATGTTCTCACATGCATGTATGAAAAGTATATGCAAGAATACTCTTAGAATATCTTAATATGACCTTTAATAGGAAGTACATTTCTGTCCAACTCGTTGGGTGCATAGTGGCCCAACACAGCAGCTGGAGTCTTGAAGGAATTCTAAATCCAATCAATAATTTATTTAGAAGTATTCTGGAATGTAACTGCATAGCTAAGCCTGCTTTCCTTGGTAGATTGGCTCAAGGCCAGTTAGGACTACTGTAATCCAGACTCAAGGGCATGAGTCCTTGTAGAACATAATGGCCTGCTAGCTATGGGTACATCCAATAGGAAGTACGTTGTTATTTGAATGAGAAGATTTATAAATAATGCTAGAGATAACAAAGCTCTGGGGAAAAACAAAGCTCCCTGGCAATACACATCCTGTAAAATCTGGTCAAGCAGTTAGAAAGTTCATTAAAAGTGTTGCAGAAATGAGTATTTTTTTCTGTGCCTTACAAGCACATGAAAACATAAAGCCCTAGGAATACATCCTTAAATGAAGTATATTTGGGTTTATGTTCCACAGAATTGTCACTGCATCCATTACTCAATACTTCCTAATGATTAGAAAGGCAAAAGGTAAGGCATGTCTTTGAACTAATAAAACATCTAAAATAGTTAAAGTAGAACAAATGTCCTAAGTTTCCTGCAAACTCAGAGACAAATGGATCCCTTCGTATCAGGTTTCAGTAACTGGCCTCTTATTTTGAATGGAGAGTTTTGGATATTAAACTGACTGGCAGTTAAAGCTGTACATTGGCACATACGTTTCATTTTCTGTATTAATATTTTTTCAGAAATGGAAGAAATATAAAATGTTCAGGTTATATTCTATACATTTTAAGGGGTTTTAATAATTGCAAAAACTAACATTGTAATCTACAAATAATTTCATATTAAATGAAAACTCATTTAACAAAGCAAAATAAATATATTTTAACATTTATAATTTTTACAGAATGTATTAGTCTGAACAAGTCTTGTAGAGTATATTTGCTTTACATATTCTTGCACAGTATTCCTATGCCACAGTTAAGACTGAAAAAAACCAGTAAAATTTAAATCCTTTGTGAAAGAATGGTAGCTATATGCTAGTAATACAGAATGAAAGTACAGACGATCTAAAATTAGGACATTTTAGCATCATGATTTATTAGAATAATTAATGAATATTGCACTAAGAAATAATTTCATTGTTTATTTTTCTTCTCTTTTATTTGTATGCCATGATTTTCAGTTAAATTTCTCTTCAGTTTATTAGAAGGAATGCTAAGTGAGACTTACTGAGGCTTGTCACATTCAGAATTGAATTCAAGGGAAGTGCTAACCAAAACTGCACATACCAGTTGTGTAACCCTTGGGAGAGAGTGAGCCTCAGCTAAACTGCAGACTTTCTTTTGGTTAGTTTCCTTTTCTCGTTACCATACTTGTGAATTTTGGATCTGACTCTAACTGTATCAGTATTTACTTGAGAACATGCTGGGAAGCACACCAGATTTATGCTTTTAGTATTTGTTTTATTTGGAAGTATACTTTATTGTATATATTTAAAAGATCATACCTTTCTGGCTTTGGTAGATCAGCGTTCATTACAGACACATATGGAGTAAGCTATTCAGGATTTGTCCACCTAAAAGAAACACTTTAAAAATCTATATAAAACCTAGAAAGAAAGTTTATAAATGTATCTGCTTAAATGATTGGATTTACTGTATTTTTTGGTCTGTACTCACCCTAAACATAGCTGACTTTCTTCCAAAGAAATTAGTAACAGAAGAGCTGCAGTATTCCAAAATATCAGAACATGTAGGAGGAAAAATATGAGACATTACTGCATGATTTTATCAGTCTGATGGTTGCATTCCTGAAATACATGGTAAAAATAACACCTGGAATAGGAAACAGCTGAAAAATTCTGCTTTCAAAACATAGTAGTATGTCTCAGAAGTAGTCAAGGAGCTGTGAATTCAACAGGAAAATAACCCGAAACTTTAAATACAGCTTGCTTATCAACTTCTTCAGTTCATCTTGTATAATACCAATTTCTTTTTCTCCATCACCACAAATTTCCTTTCTTTAGAGCGTTCATGTACAAATAGATTCTACTTAATGTAAGCTGACAGACAATACTCTACATGGAAAGATATTTGCTTTTCAATAATCAGCATTTCTTAATTCTTGTGATGGATCCACTAGTTGATGACTAAGGGCCTTGGTGTCATAGCCATTAATTTATTTCAGTAATCCAATAAAAAAATTCCATCTACTGATGACATTGTTATCAGCCTTGAGTTACATCAGAATTTTATATAGGATGAATGGATTGTGATTCCATCAAGATCATCACACTAGGCAGATGCTTCCACTGACATGCTTTGTACATCAACTGCTAATGATTAGACTATGGGCAGTGTGTTGGAGATCTGCAGAGATTGGGTACAGAGTCTAAATTTACAAGGACAAGGAAATTATTTCCCTGATACCCAGTTTGTATATTTTTATTGCTTGATATATCTGGCTCAGTTCTTTAGGATAAATCAGAATTTTTATACAAGTCTTGGCTTAAAACATCTTTTACAAAGCTTGATGGTTAGGGCTTGGTATGTAGACATAATGTGAAATTATGTATTTGCATAATTACATTGGCCTCAATTCTACAATGTCCTTGTATGAAAAGTACACAGCCATGTTTAAATATGAATGTTGTATGAAGATACACCAATTAGTTCTGAAAAAGAAAGCTCATATCCCAAAAGTGGACATTTACTTTTTTCTGTGCTGGTAAGGTGTCTGCTATCTGGCCCTGTTAATGTAACTTATTAGCTAATTAAGCTGCAGGATATCTGCTGTTCATTTTGTTTTGGAATTTATCCTCCATTTTGGTCCTTTCCATGTCTCCAGTTCCACATACTACATCCAGTTCCTGTGATGCTCATACAGAGCTGTCAGCATCCTCTCACTCCCCACTACCATGCACTGTAGACTGTCCCTCCCGTGGTGACTTGTTCAGAGCCATCTGCCTGCTGATTGAGCACTTGGCTGCTGTCAAATAAGATGAGTAAAGTGGAATCTTCTCTGATTTTATTTCAGCACACCTTCCTCCTCTGTTCAATCAGTAATTGTTAGGAGGCTTCTTGAACCATAATGTCCTTGAGGCCTCTGCCCTTTTGTTATATTAGCCTTAAGTTAGACGGGTGTTAAAGTCACTGGAGACTATTGAATTAAAATGATTACAGAAGTTGTGTGTCCTCAGGAAACTCACATTAAAAAATAAAATGAGATAAGGACTTGATTGGTTTAAGACTGCTGACATCTGATCAACTGCACGTTTGTAAATTAGATTTTGTTCATACCCAGTAATTTAGTTTCCTGTTCATCTGTCATTTATATGATACTGACTGAGTCCAGCAATGATCCAGTGTCCAGGGAGTATTAGGAAGCATTTCATTCCTGAATTTTTCTACATAGAAAAGTTACTTAAGATTTTTTTTTCATTATAGAGGAATGTCTTTTTCATATTTCACATGATCACACTTACTACCTATGTGACTATTTCCAGTAGGTACTAGCTGTAATATACTAAAGGTAAAATTTATTGCAATTGAATAGTCCCAAGTATCAGTTATTGCTGAAGAGATGCTTAGATCTTTTAATAAGTTCAGGCTAGAGGGACATGTAGAACTTTGATTTAAAGCCAGATTTGCACAGAATGCCAATATTTTGTTCTTCAGAAGATATATTTTTACATATAACTTTATTCTCTTTCTTCAACAGCGAACCTACTGTTCTGGAAATCTTATTTTATTCTCATTCCTATGTTCCATGAGGGGTTTTTTGCTGCCATTTTCACTGTTTGTTTCCCCAAATAGTTCTCAATTTAGGATATGCTTTCCTAGAATTATAGTTTAAATGTTACCAACAATTTTTATCATTTATGTGTTCCAGGTTATCTAAAGAACTATTGAATATAACAACATTTTTTGATTATGTTTTCCATCTATAAGATTTAAGAAATGCTTTTCTTCCTTCCTAACAGTTAGACAAAGTTGGCTTCAGAAACTATTCTTTATGGAAATAGTAGACAGCATGAGCCTAGTGTGTGTGATCAACTTGCTGGAAGACAATTATTAATATCTCATTGAAAGGTAAAATGAGTAACATATATGCACATGCCAGGGGAAATGTTAGGAAATCAGACTTTTCTAGGTTTTGATGTCCAAACCCAGGTATTACTTAAAAATTAAACACAGCATCTTTTCAGTACTGATGTGAAACCGAGTCAACAGAATAAGGTTTGAAGAGTGGACTCTGATGAGAAAATTTTAGGGGCTGTTCAAAGAGTATTCCTTTTGCTGTGGTCCTAAAACAACTCTGGTTGAAACAAAGAGTCTTCTGCAAAACTGAATTCTTGTCCAATATGCTAATCTCGGCTAACTTGAGACAAAGATTAATCCAGAACATTTTAGTATATTATTAGGAAATCCTAAATAAGAGGGAAACTTCGATATGATAGACATAGAAGTAATTACTTCTAACCTAGAAATTCTAGCTGTTAGTGCTGATCAAATGTAAACAGCATTTCAGTGTTGACTTTTGAAATTACAATGTTACCTGCATAGATCAGGTTTTAGTTATTTGTGTAAGGAAAGAAAGATAGCAAGATTTTTCTTGTTAAGAGTGTCATTAGGACTGGGTTTAAGGTTGCTGTAAAAATCTGGCAATGCAGTTCATTGGCTATATACATTTAAGAAGCTGTATGCTTTGTTAACTAAAACAGCCCTTAAAACTGGGTATAGTACATATTTGCATAATAGTCAAAATCAGCATAATTGCGGTGCTAACACATACTTTGCTTCTGTCGTATTCTTAAAGGCAGAGAATTTTTTAAATTAATTGTGGTTATAAAGTGTGTTCTCAGGTTCTCAACTGAATAACCAATAAGTGACATTTCCATTGTGAGTATAATTGGTGTTCAGTATACTGATTTTCTGCTTTTACAGAGAATCATCACAAGTAAATCTCCAAGTCCCCTGACCTTAATTGGACTTTGTTTAGAAACAGCTAAAGTGTCGTATCAGAAACTGAATGTGGGGAAGCTAAACATGAGCTATCAAGCTTCCATTTTTGTCAATTTTCAGAACATAAATTTCTTTCTGACTGTGACAGCCAGGAGTGCATGTAAAGGCGAAAAATGCTATTATATACTTGTATTACCTGGTGAAGGTGTGTGACTTGAATGTGTCAGGCCAACAGACAACAGTTGTTAGTCTTAAACATAGAAATATGGGTGTTTTTTGTGATTCTTCTATCTCTACCTGCCTATCAAGGCTGCTGCTCAAGGACAACAGGCTATTTAAAAAGCAGCCAGCACCAGTAGTGTCCTGAGGAAATAGTGTGATGAAGGGACAAGCCTCAGTGATCTGAGTGATTTTGTAGAATTTCTCTTACATTGTATCTTTCTAATGAGCTGGAATTAATCATTTATCTAAGGTAAGCCTAAAGAGATGGACATGAGACATAAGGAATACATTACTTGAGATTATGATAAGTACCTAAAAGAGTAAAGAAGTAAGATGTTAAGTGTATGTATCTTTGGGTGCATGCTTTCATAGACTGGAAAATAGTGTGTAAAGAGTTTTGTTTAATGGTCTTCTATTTCTTTGTGAGAAGTTTGATGTGTTCTCATGTTTATGTAGTAAAAGCTACCAAATTATTTCATTTATCACTGAAATCTGGCATGAGTTATTTAACAGCATTTAATCACATAGGAATTCTCATGATATCCTAGTTGCTAAGCAGAAGAAAAGTGATTCCCATAATCAGATTTTTACTGTAAAAAGTAAAGGAAGTAACTGTCATACTTCTCAAAACTATTTAAGTATCTGATTTAAAAACTCTCCTTTAGCAAAAATACAACAATAAAACGTTAATCACAGAATTCTTTACTGAATTTAAAGGGAAGCTGGGAGGAGCAAAAATGTATTTATGTCAAGTCTAACTGAATATTTGTAGGAAATATGTGTCTTGTATACTGAGTTTTAATGACAGCTATGTCCATCGGCATTAGTCCTAACAGTAGGATAGAGTCTCAGAGTGTTTTTTATTTCAGTTGGTTGGGTATTGTATAGGAGGATTTCTGTGTAAAAGGTAGATCATTCATTACCTGTATCATATGTACCAAAATATTTTTAAAATACCCTAGATAGAAAAAATCTATAACTGTTCTGAATGAGTCAGTAATGTTTTGGGAGTGTTGGGGTTTTGGTTTGGTTTTTTTTACTGAGTGGAGAATTGGGAACAGGAACACTCAATTATAAGGGTTGTTCTTCAGAACCACCTTAATGTTTTATGTCCTTTCTGAAGCTAAACCCCAGTGGGAGCACAATCCCAGTTATGCTAATGCCAGGGGAAAACAGACAAACAATAAAAACCCCTGCATACCACTTTTATTGTTCTCTACTGACTTAAGCTGAGGTAGCCATCTTCCCCTTTTAAATGACATAGAAAATGTTCAGCACAGTGCAGCTCTAGAGACTGCTACAATCATTAAATTTCTCATTAGTGGTGATTATAGAGTGTATATGTTGGTTTTCCCATGACATTTGCATAGAAAATATGTATTTGGTTATTCAGTACCTAGAGGGACGTTTGTAATCTGAAAATCCTGAAAATCCATTTTTCTTTCTGTTTCTGCTTTTATTTGTAAGTGGCATAAAATACACACTTTTTACAAGAAGTCAGAATAGTTTTAATCTATGAGAGTTAGTCAGGAAGTTCTCACATACATTTAGTCTGGAAAGGCAAAATTACATGGAACATAAACTCATCACTGATTATAATCTTAATCACAGCATAACTCCTGTTCTTTACTGAGATGTAAAAAGCAGGGACATGGAGATGCACAAGTCTTCTTCCAGCCAAAGGAGTCTACTGCATCTAAGAAAATGCCTTTTTTTTTTTTTTTAGTTAACCCAAGAGTGTTGTATTCTCCAGAGTTTCAAGGCAAGCGAAGACAGTTTTGGTGTAATATTTGCAAATAAGAAATAACTTACACTTCGGGTATTTCTAGAAAATAAAAAAGTGTTGTGGTTTTGGCAGGGAAGAAGAACAAGCCAAACACATACCTTAAAATATATGTCCTTATTTTAGCTGTGTAAAACAGATGTTGTAATAAAAAATAACATTCAGAACAAAGACAGTACATGTAAAATTGACTGAGCTTCTGCAATCATAAAAGTTATGCTATTCATAATGATGATGGATTATTGGTTTTATTAAATTAAATATTTAAATATATCCAATCTTTATTATTGGATAATTAGCTTTAATATATTAACATTAAGAATAGTAAAGGAAGATGTAACCAATGTCCAAGTCATACTGTGAGAAATGTACTTCTAAAAAACTACAATCTCAAAAAAGAAATCCAAAATAATCTATTACATGTAATAAAAAACATCTCTGTGAATAAGGAATAACTTTGTAGTAGCAAGTCACCAGGCAAGACTGAGCACAGTCCACAGTTGGAGCTGTACTTTAGTTTTATCAAAGATAATTGGCACTAAAATATGAGACATATCTTCATGAATTCCACAAACTCTTGTGTGACCTCCAAAACATCATCTGACCCAAAGGCCTACTTAAAGCAGGTTCAGTTAGATCAGGTTTTTAAGGGTCTTGTCTAGTCAAGTTTTGAATGGTTGTTTTCAGGTCTTTTTCTGCAAAGCTGCTTTACAGGGAGTTGACCTCCCTGTAGTGTGTAGAGGTGAATGGCATTATTCCTCCCCTGGTGTTATCAGTGAATGCCATGAAGTTCTTGTCAGCCCATTCCTTCAGCCTGTACAGGTCAATTTAAACAGCAGCACTGCCCTACAGCATGCTGACCACTTTTTCCCAAGTTGGTATTGTCCACTTGCTTGCTATGCACGCATGCAACCCATCATTAAGGTCATTAATTAAGGCATCAAATCATTTTGGCCACAGTTTTGATTCCTGAACAACTACTGCTCGTTTGATACCAGTTGGCTTTTGTGCTCATAGTCATTAGACACTGAGCCTGGCTCTCTGTGCATCTATTCAGAATATCTTAGCAATTTGGCTCGTGACTGAGTATTCATCTTATTGTAGACTCAAGCAAACTTTCTTCACATAGCACTTTGATACATGGTGTATTTTATGTTCAGGCAATCAGTTGCTGTGTTAATCAGTTTGCTAGTAGATACACAAAGGCATCAGTGTATGAGGTGTGATGTATGAACGTAGACATCTGTTGGTTCATCACCAAGCAGTTTGTTCAATTTATCTTCATGTTAGTAAAACTATACCTTGAATAAACAAATAACATGCAGGCCAAATGTTTACTTATTTTTCTATTAGTTCAGTAGTATACCTCTCCTCCCTTCCTTTCTTAAGCAAGATAATTCCTAGTATTCAAAAGGACTTTATAACCTATAAAAGCAATATGAAATTATCAACAAAATAGATAAATACAATAAAGTCAATAACATGCTTATTGAGTTGCATTAAATACTGTCACTGCCATACTTCATTTTTTGAGAGATGCAGAGAAATTGCTTTTGTGAGAGAAAACCACAGCATTATAGGTTGCCTGTAGGCTAATTGAAATGAAAAGTAAATTGTTTTACAGATCAATAAATTGTTTCTGCATTGTAATGACAGATAAGCCATAGAGTTTACTGAAAGAAAGATAAAGATCACCTACATGTATTTGAACAGTGTTTCAATTTGCATAGATTAAATTCCTGCAAAGTGGTATGACTATCCTCTACAGTACATTAACTGGAAAAGAGTATTAATTTACTCATTTCATGAGCTAAGTGAATCCATCTGAGTGAGTGTTAACATAAAAACTGAGATGGCCCTCTACAGAATCTTGATCTGTAAGCCACCAGGGAGGTCCTCTAGACCAATTCAGAATGTGCCCAAAACTCCTTGAAATTTCTGTTTTACAACATAGCACTTGGCAGGCTGTGATGCTGGGACCCTAGAAATAAATCTGTTCAACTCAGGAAGATTTGGTGAAACAGTTTTGATACAGACTGATACCTGATTACTAGGGCTTCTAACTTCCCAACCAATTTTTATAGGGTTCAGACAGACTCATAACTTATCATAAAAAAAATCATAAATTCACAGTATATGCATATGGCATTTTTAATGTCCTATCAAAATTTATTCAGTGCCCAAGGAAATGCTCAGCTCAGCCTTTAGTGAGTTCCTCTACTTTCCAGTAATAAAGTTTACAATGATTTAGTGTTTGTAAGGCCATTTCCAGTTTCTACTGCTAGTCTAAATAAATGTCTGTAAGATATTCTATCTAATCTTTATGTTGCTGAATTTCATCCTCTCATGTGTTTGTTGTTTTTAAACAGTATCTTTTGTAATAATCTATTTGGCTTATGACTGTATGAGACATCTTCAGGCTATCTCTATGAAGCAGTGGTTAAATACTTGTTGGGAGACATTTCTGACCTTATGATCTAACAGGTTTTGCTTTTTTAACAGTTTTCTTTTCAGTCCATCCACTTTTTGAAGCATTTTGGTTCTACAAAAACTGACAGATAATTAAGGAGTTATTTCAAATATTTGTTTTGCTTGAAATTTTAGTATTTAAGAATGTTTGAGGATGATATGAGTAAAATTATATTCTGAAACAGATGGCTAGCGCTTAGAGTGTGATTATAAAGCAGAGGGAAGTGTCATGTGGATATATTTGAACTAGTCTGACTATTTGGAAGTCTGTAATTAGTTCACACTATTATATGGGTTATAACACTTCCAGTTCCTGTTATATAACATATTCTTTATGGCCTCTACATAACATGTTTTTTTATGACCTCAACCTTTTCCTTTTTGGAATGCATTAGTCAGAGCAGAAGTGGTGAAAGACCACATTTCACATTTATTTTAACAATAAGTAGATTCCAGAATCAATCTTATCCCATCACTGTAATTTTATATATGAAATAAAGCAACCAGCAATATGAAAATGTCAGTTGACATCATCTCTAAGCATGAAGCATTGCAAAAGAATGAGTGACAGAGCATTTATTTGGCAATGTATGAAGATGGCATTTATATGCCTATCAAAGAATTGCATCAAATAATTAACTATGGATTTTAATTGAATCAACTGCTAAGCAATTTTCCTGTTACATCAGTGTTGGTATTTTCTCTTTTGCATAGTAGATTATACTTCTCTTCTTCTGCTGGACATTTCTTGTTCCCCTGAGATTTTCCTAACACATGATAACTTTTTTTTATTTTGTTTTGGTTTTGTTGTGATTTGTTTTCTGTTGTTGTTTTGGTTTGGTTTTTGTTGTTGTTGTTGGTTTTCCTAGGAAGCCACTCTTTCCTTTTGGACTAATAAAGTTCAGTGCACTCATCCATCCTTCTCACTGTACTATTTATTTATTAGGATTATGGGCTAGCATTACAAAAACGATTTCAGACTCTAGTATTAACAAAAACAATTCAAGGCTATAAATAGATTTAGAAACCATTGTGCAAGGAATTAGACAAATTTGTAATAAAATCTTTTCTTTCCTAACAGGCATCTAAAATAAGTTAATTGTATTTTGGTGATAACATCCATTCCCGGTGCAGCTGCAACTTCTATAGATTCATGGTTTTTTTCAGTCCATCCAACAAATTGTGATTTTCTGCCATAATGCAGGTTTAATCTCTGAATTCAATTTAAATTTTGCCTTTCTCTTTCTACATGCTTACTGTGGGCACTTCTGCATTCATACTAGCTTGTTTAAACTCACCAAACTGTAATGACACGTTAGCTGTCATATATATCATCTTCTGATGCACTATATTGCACCTCAGTGTTGCTCTATTGCATTCACTATTGCAGAATGCCGAAGAGGAATATAGAAGAAACTTTGTAAAGCTTCAGAAGATATGTAATAACAGAAGTTGTTATTTTGCTCTCTTTTCTGTGTTGGTGGTTGGCCAGTGATGTAAACTACGCAGACTGTTGGGGAGGGATTTGGATGAAGGGGTTGTTTGAGGGAGTGGGGGATGGTATGTGCACACCTTCTGTTGCATGTACATTCTTTTTTCACTGCTGGTGGATTTTAGCATCCTTACTGTGTTACAGCACTAGCATTACTGAAGAAAATTTCTTTGAGCTGTCTTTCTGACCACCTTCCTTTCCCCAGACAACTTTATACCTGTCAGAAGATGTAATCCAAAAGGATACAAACTGTTAAGAAAATTATCTTTGAAAAAAGTATTTAATTTTTTAATGATTAACCTAACAGATTATAAAACCACTGAAAGGAGGTCATAGTTGTTGTGGATGCTTTTTATGGGCACAGTTGTGGACTCATATCTTTCATTTACCAATTATGTTCATTTTCCTTTATCATGGATATCAATTAAAATTTGTGTGCAAAGGGTTTTTACACTACAACAAAACCACTAAAAAGTAATAAGGGTAACATATGAAGATTTATTACATTTTCTGTAGAAAAAATGATGTATTGATTCAGTGTTGCAAAATGTTAATATGATGTTGCAAAACTGATTGGATGTCAGAAAACCAAATTATAAATATAACATGCTAAGATTTTTCAGTTCAAAAGTACTCATTTGATGGTAAATTAGTGAAGTTAAATATGTTTGGGGTATGGAGAAGATAAATTTTTAAGAATACTGGTGTGAAGGAAGCTTCGGAGTTAATTTCTGTGTTATGAACAGTAAAAATAATTGTGAAAACCAAAATCCTGTGTTAGGTAACTTAGATTTTTAATAGAAAGTGAAGGCATCTGAAGTAAAATACAATACCGCTTTTGATTCTTTCAGGAATTTAAATAAGTTAATTAGTTCAATTGTCAGTTTTGCATATGAAATACTCAGAAGTGTATTAAGCAGGTAGCAGATCTCTAATTAAGTTTGGCTAGAAAATGTCCAAGTTATTATGTTGTTTTTTTTCCCCTTAGAACATTATCAACTGTATGTTCCTGAATCAGCTCAAGTTGGATCAGCAGTTGGCAAAATCAAAGCAAATGATGCGGACACTGGTTCAAATGCAGACATGAAGTACACAATTATAAATGGTGATGGCACTGGGGTGTTCTCCATATCTACCGACAAAGAAACAAGAGAAGGAATTCTTTCCCTGAAGAAGGTAAGCAGTTTACTTTGAAAGTTCCCTGTTTATGTAATTAAAATATAATGATGGATACTGAATAAACAGATATCACAATGAGACTATTTCACCATGTAAACCTATTGAACCATTTAAATTTAATTTTATAATAATTCAGAGAAATGGGTTATTACATTTAAGTAATTTTTTAAAAAGCCTTTCCAACAAAGGGAAATATTTTCTTGATGTCAATTTTCACTTGAGTTAACAGACATCAGTTAGCAATTCTCGCAAGGATTTGTAGTTATTGAGTCTTGTAGGCATCAATTATATCTATACAGCCTAAAAACATAGACGTGAATTTGTATTCATATTTGGTAATATGCATTCTGAGACTGGTGAACATTAGGAGGAATGAAAACCAGAGAAAATGTGAGAAAAAAGAATAAATAAAAATTATCATAATGAATTTTTTTTGCTTGCTTCTGGATAGATATATATGTATGTAAATGTTTATTTAACATGCTAAAAATATTTTTGACCAAAGAAAATGTTATTTTTATAATTCATAATGATTTAAAAAGGCTTCCTATCTCTCCCAGTATCTTAAAAATCTTTCATTCAGTGTCTTCTATAAAGGCTGTATAATAGCCACCTATTTCAGCAACATAAAAGTAAACTCTGTATTTTATACTGCCTAAGTTTTTTCCTGGTAGCCTTGATGTAGCTAATGCCATAATCTCTTACTTCTTCAAAATGAGCATTGTTCTCATTTAAAAGTTTATCATGGCTATTAATCATTAAATACAACATTTGTACATCTTGTGAACATAAAGCAGAACAGAAGAATTTGCAACAAAATGAAAGA
Source organism: Bucco capensis (assembly GCA_013396975.1). Lineage (NCBI taxonomy): Eukaryota > Metazoa > Chordata > Aves > Piciformes > Bucconidae > Bucco > Bucco capensis. Next base: position 92,174 of record VWZO01001651.1, on the reverse strand, counting down.
GTCAATACACAAAATACGTTAAATTACATTTCTTACTCATTTTGGAAATGACAAAATAGCTTCAGAGAACTTTCCACTATGTTTTATAAATGACAAAATCATATAGTGCCTGTTCTTATATATGCACATGATAATGATTTGAGTCATTTTCCCATCAAGACAAGAAGGGGTACATTTTGCATAGGTAATGTTATATTTCAGCTGAGTCAGAATTCAACTCTAAAAGCTATATGAATTAGTATGGAATACCTCCATTCTTTCGTCAGAGAAGTTCTAATATCCCCTTGTACAGTACAAAAAGGTGACAGGTATAAATGGGGGCCTATTTTTTTTCTCTTTTCAGTTTTTTTCAGTTTTAACACACACACACACACACACACACACACACACACACACACACACACACAGTGTTTAAGCAGAAGCCCAGCAAAACAGAGTTCTTTAAATTCAAATTACAACTAGATTTCAGGTTTTTAATATTCTATCAAAAATTAGTGTTGTAACAATTGGACTTGTGAGTTGTTCAAAGTTATGCAGTGTCACATAGCTTGATTTATATGTAAATTTCTTCTCCTCAGGAGAGAATAAGGAAAATTAAAAATAAATAAATAAATAAGATACTAATTGTGACCCCTGATAACAGTAATCCTTAGTACAGTATGTGTCTTTTCTATCTATAATAGCTCAATGTTGAATAGCTCAGTGTTGTGAATCACATTACAGGAGAGTAAGCTCTTTTGCTCTTATGTCTCAATGTCTGAATCTTTAATTTAGAGACATTATGGGAAGAAGAAGAAAGAAAAGGAAAGTAAAAAACTGCTTTGGCTATAGTTGAAATGCCAGCTTTTTCTGCTTATTTGAATAGATCATGCTTGTATTTCCAGGGAAAAAAAAAACAACAACTGCTGGTATTATCCAGCTGAATAACTACAGAGGAAAGAAAACAAGACTTTGCATTATTCCTTATGTGCTTTCTGGGAGAAATTAATCTTCCTATACAATCCAATCCAGTCATTGTCAGTATAAACTTAAGTTTAAAGGAATCATAGTTACAATTTGCAGTTTTACTGTGAAGTAGTTTAACCATAGAATACATATGCTACAGATCAATACAAATTACTGTCAAATATTTCCCTGGTTACAAAACAGACACATTATAAGTAATGAACATTTGAGTTAGAAATTACTAAACATATTTCTTTGTGAGTTTATTAATTGAGTAGCATGCTTAGATCTTTTTATAGTGTAAAAGGTTTATCAGACTACGATGAATTTCCATGCCTTTAAAATTTTTATTTTTGCATTCAGGAAAGGGAGAGAGAGAAAGCAAAATACAAAAATGTCTCATGCTATTAGAGTTATGAGAATGAATTAATTGTCCTTCAATGTACAGAGAAGAAATCAAAGAAATACACAGTATATATAAATCCTATCCAAATATTTTTCTTATACTTCATCAGTCAAATTTACCGTAGATTTTATCTACAAAATACACACTGACATTGACAAATCACACATGGAATTTCTTGTATTTCTTGCTTTAATACTACTTTTCCACAATTTGGGCTGAAAGGAAATACCAGTTTAGCCTTAGTTGAAGGCTTGAATACTTGTACTGGGTTCTGATCAGGCAGGCTGTCAGGTCCACACAGAACTACTGATACTGGTCAGAATGAAATTCTACCATGCCATAATGCCATAAAAATTTTGATTCTAAAAAAACTCAATGCATCTGCAACTCCTTTTAGTGTTATACCTGTGTTCCGAGACTGGTAGAAACTTAGTGGTTATATAAATATACCTGTACTATCTATCAGCTTTGCTCAATAAGATAATAAATGCTAACCTATCCGTCCTTCTTTACAATTTGGCTTAAACTAGAAATTTGTAACCTAGTAACTACTGAGGTGTCTGTTATCAAGAATGACTGGATTTGCTCAACATAGAAACGCATGTCAAAAATAGCAATCTGAAATTTGAAATCTGTGACTGCCTGCAAATGAACTGCTATTTTTTAAAGTGTTCTCAGTAATTAGAATGAGCAGACAATATATAGAAAAAATAATTTCTCATATGAAATTCTAGATGTTCTGTCTATGAAAATTAGTCAGTTACTTTGCTGAGACTGAAGAAACCAACTCAAAATAGTTGTGATCCTGTAAACATGGCTTCCAGTAAAAGCATTGTTAAATTCTGTATCTGCTAATGGATCTTCACTATTTGCACATTTTTAAGATAAATGTTCTTTTAGTCCCCTCTACTACACAATTATCTGGCACTGGAAGAGCTGAGAGTCAAATGTATGTTGTGTTTGTCTTTTATCTTTCTAAAACAGCGTAATAGCACCCTAATGCAGTGTTAAAATATATCAAGTCAGTAAAATTAGTAAACAGTAATCTGAAAACCAGCTGAATGAGGGAAATGAAAATTTTGCATATGTAGATAGCAGGCTAGAAATGGGACTTCTAAGAAAGAAAGTATTCATACTGTGTCTTATGTGTCAGACCTCCAGCTTCTTCCTTCACAGCAAAGAGGCAGGATTCCTAGTAGGAATTTATAGATTTAAATAACAGGGCAGTGCTAAAGTGGCAGTGGTGATTCTGGTAGTTGGTACAGCTGGGGATATGACTTTTTTTATTCAAACATTAGGCCCTGTAGAAGGCATACACCCAGCTGCAGACTTTCTTCCCAATTATGAGGGTGTAATCCATGTGCTGCATGGTGAAGACAGGCAGAAGTATCTGGTAAGACTGAGAGAAGATTTGTCTCTCTCATTGCTGAGAGAAGAATGGAAAAAAATTATCTGGAATATAGAGATGCTCCCTTTCTGATTAGAAAAGCACACAAGCATGTTTAGGCTTGTGTTCCTGCCTCTTGTGACAACTGAGGGTTTGCCTGCAAGAAGTTGCTGTTTTCAGTTGAGTATTTAAGAGAAGAGATGCCCAAAGGGCATTTTGGTATCCCTATCACTGTCTATTAAACTCATTAATTAAAGATATGAAGTTAATTTAATTTGGGATACTTCAGTCTCTACCTTTTTCAGTGTTTAGCAGTGACCAATAAAGATCAAAAGGTGATAAAATCTAGAGACTTTATCATGGTAGAAGAATGTAAGGCTTATTCTGAATCCTGATTCTTTTCCAAAACTGCTGCCTTGCCCACAGATCTGTTGCAGAGAAAACCTGAATCCATCCTACTTCATGTATATCCTCCTACTTGCAAAGTATGGAGTGGCTGCCAGAATATCACAGGATACTGTCACTTTCCAGTAACATGAAGAAATGTGATCTAAGTTAAACAGAAAAATTGTAGTTAGCTTGCTAGCAAGCTAAACTGAAGCACAGAATGGCATTGATTATTCTTTTTTTCCTGCCAACAGCCACTCAACTATGAAAAAAAGAAATCATACACCCTTAATATAGAAGGAGCAAATACTCACCTTGATTTCCGCTTTTCACACCTGGGACCATTCAAAGATGTAACCATGTTGAAGATTATTGTTGGTGATGTGGATGAACCTCCCATCTTCACGATGCCTTCCTATGTCATGGAAGTTTATGAAAATGCAAAGATTGGGACATCTGTTGGCACAGTAACAGCACAAGATCCTGACAGTGCCAACAGTTTAGTGAGGTACAGTAAGTCCAAATGATACAAGATTGAATTCCACCAGCTAAAGGATTAATGAGATATGGGATATATGAAACTATTTTAATACATGAAAAGAAACATGGGTCAGAATAGTGTCATGCTCAGTCTGTGAATTAGATTTAATAATGCCCTCTTAGGCCTTTTGTTGTTTTGCACTAAAATTGTCATCCAGCCATTAGGCTGAGTAAAGATCTGCATGCACTAGTCCCTCTAATAGCAGCTCTCTGAACAGCCCACTGAACAGGGCCGCTACATATTATCATGTCATATAAAACGGTGCACTGCAGTTGCCTGCTGCCAATCAGTATCCTACCACTAGTTGTAAATGTGTTCAGGATCATATTGCTGGTTTTCCCCTGTTGTGCTTGTATTGTTCTGGCTCTCTGCACATTTGCCACATTGTAGTTGTCTCAAGTGCATATGCAAGACAGGAACTAATTTAGGTATGCCTTTCCTCACAGACAAGAAGTATAGTTTTTGCAACATTCTGTTAGAAGAAGCAGCTACTATTCTGTAATATGCTTTGATTTTAGTCAAGTTTCAGAAGAATATAATTGGTGTAATAATGCACTCCACTGATGTTACTAGAGATATGTCATGTCATCTCCAATTGCAAGGTCTAGGGCAAAGAAAAGTCCTGAGAAGTAAGCACTTGCAGCATCAGGTACATCATTTGAATACTAAATGACTATGTAACATACTAGTAACATACTGGTAAGGAAAGATTTTGATAGTCTTTTGAGTGAAATTCATTCTCAAAGAAAATGTTCTCATTAAAAAAAAAAAAAAGAAAGAAAAAAGAAGTTTTGAGATTTCTGTGATGCTGCTCTGGCCAGAAAATCTTCTTATAATAATAGAACTGGCTTGAAAATAGGTCATGGTTCTTTAGGACTGAAATCAAAATGGAAATACCTTCACAGCAAGCTTGAAAAAGCACTGATGCCAAAAAATACATATGGATGTTATTTTAACATCTTCTAAATTTATGGGTTGGTTTCACAAAAAGGAGATTTAATGTTAACAATCTCCAATCAGCCACAGTGAGAGACAGTTTTCAGGCAAATCTCCAAAACAGACTTGAAAATCATTCTATAGATTCTAATGATGCCTCTCCTGAAATACTTTGGCATCATATTAAAAACAACATTCTGCAGTCCTCTGAAGAATCCCTTGGNTTTTAGTCAAGTTTCAGAAGAATATAATTGGTGTAATAATGCACTCCACTGATGTTACTAGAGATATGTCATGTCATCTCCAATTGCAAGGTCTAGGGCAAAGAAAAGTCCTGAGAAGTAAGCACTTGCAGCATCAGGTACATCATTTGAATACTAAATGACTATGTAACAAACTAGTAACATACGGGTAAGGAAAGATTTTGATAGTCTTTTGAGTGAAATTCATTCTCAAAGAAAATGTTCTCATTAAAAAAAAAAAAAAGAAAGAAAAAAGAAGTTTTGAGATTTCTGTGATGCTGCTCTGGCCAGAAAATCTTCTTATAATAATAGAACTGGCTTGAAAATAGGTCATGGTTCTTTAGGACTGAAATCAAAATGGAAATACCCCCCACAGCAAGCTTGAAAAAGCACTGATGCCAAAAAATACATATGGATGTTATTTTAACATCTTCTAAATTTATGGGTTGGTTTCACAAAAAGGAGATTTAATGTTAACAATCTCCAATCAGCCACAGTGAGAGACAGTTTTCAGGCAAATCTCCAAAACAGACTTG
>VWZO01001651.1:45381-71678 GCA_013396975.1 Bucco capensis | reverse complement strand
CAAAGATGGTGACGTCTGCTCCTGTGTCTATGAGACCTTTTACTTGAACAGATTCGTTAGTGTTGAGAAAAAAACACAGTACAAGTCAGCATTGGCCAATCGAGTAGAATAGATTGTGACCATTGAACCAAAGGCATAGAGTCCAAGGTGCTCCCTGCCACCGCAATAGGGGTTAAGCTGGCAATAGGTGTTTCTGAGTCTAGCTCCATCGGTGGAAACAGAGCTTTTACAGTCACTTCCAATGCCTTTGAATTGTCCACAGTCACTGATTGTGGGATAACTGTTAACCCTGTAGCATTATTCTAGCAATGAAAAGGAGGTGGAAAGCTGAGTTGGATTACATTGAAACATTCCTCTTATAGAAGATACCTCTCCCACTGTTTGACACTATTTGACAAGTTTTGAGTGGAGATGATGCATAGGCTGCACTCTGGAAGCGCAGCACCAATTAAAATGTATTTTCCAGCAGTCACTGGTAGGCCATTTGTTGGACTCACAAGAATAGTTTGATAACTGTCAGTGCTTATTGTGAGTTGGTGGGGAGAGGTCAACTCCACCTTAGAGATACTCACTCTGGGTCTGTGTTCTGGATCAAGGGGAGCAGTTGGTTGTGGTGGACTTGTGGCATTTTTTGTCATTGCACTGCCCTTTGTGCTTGGCTCACCATTTCACGAAATCAAAGCCAGTCTTTGTGCAGCTTTTGGTGAAAGCAGTCTCCCTTCTCTATAGAAGAATGATCTACAATGACTTGCCCAATGCAATCCCTTTCTGCACTAAGGACACAAGCTAGGTGGTATTGTAGGTGGTCTTCTTTTCAGTTGAGGGCAATCCCTTTTAAAATGTCCTGTTTGTTTGCAGTGATGACATGTAGCCTCCCTCTGTTTTTGCTGAGCTGCCAGGATTTCAGCTAGTAGGGATGTGGTGTAGGTGTGGGATCCTGCATTGCGACACGCCTTAACCATGTCCATTGGAGTGGGATCTTTAAGTGTCCTTAATATCTTTTGGCAATCATCATTACATTGCTCAATTACCAATCTTAGAAACATGTCTTGAGCCTCTGGATGCTTAATTGTTTGGAGATTGCGTTCTTTAATCTCTCAGTAAAGTCTATAAATGGCTCTGTTGGCTTTTGATGGACCTGGTTGTATGATGGCATTGCCTCAGATGCATCAACAACAGTCTGAATTGCTTGGAAAGCGAATTTTTTTGATAAATCTAATTCATTCAATGGAATTGTGATCTGACTCCAGGTGGAGATGTATGGCCCAACCCCAAATAACCTATTAAAGGAATCCAGGACTCGGATACACTTGGTGCAGAGGGTGTGTTCTGTGTACTGTCAAATGCGGGTTTGCCACTCATCTAGAAAAAGTGACATCTGCAAGCTTGTAAAAAATACCCTTGCCAGTATTTTTATATCATTTGGTGTAAAGGTGTAAGCTTCAAATAGGGAACTTAACACCCCTATCACATATGGTGAATTCAGTCCATATTCAGCGATAGCTTTTTTAGTGTCCTTGAGAACTGGAATTGGAACAGGCTCCCAGAGGGGAGGACTGTTCAGGGAGTAGTACACAGGGAATGCCTGTAATAGATCCAAATCATCCGTTGCTGTGGCTTGTTGTTTGATGTAAGCCCATTGGTTACTTTGGCCATGGGCTTCATAAATACCAGGGGCATGGGCATCACCATATTGGCAGGGTCCCACTTCCAGAAATTCGGAAGTGGGCAGAGCTTGTGCACTCAGTGATGCGGCTGGAGAGGCAGCACCACCTAGCAGCGCGGCAGAATAAGCAGCATGGGTTTGTGAGCCGACATTGTGGTGATCCCTGCCCGTTTGTTCTGGGGGCAAAGGAGGTGACCCAACCACGAGGCAGTGGCCATTTTGGGTCTTGGGGGGCTTGGCCACAAGGCAGCGGCCATTTTGGGTCTGAGTGGTGAGCTGGGTGCTCCGTGCAGTGTGTGTAATGGCGGTGCCAAAGATGCAGTTTCTGACCCTAAATCTGTTCCTACTCTGACACCCGCACTTCGGCCGAGACCCTGCTCTGTTCCTTTCTCCAAAACAACCAGCAGTGTATTTTCTTTTTTGTCTAGCATGCTTAGGATTAAGCGTCACGTGATAGTGGCTTGAGATGCTAGACAGTCACTGATTTCCATAATTTCATTCCCAATATGTCCCATTCCTCATAGGTGATAGGAAAGGGAAGTGCATAATTATTCTTGTAAATCCATTTTATCAGTGCTTTTAGCGAGGCTTTATCTATTGGGTGTCCATGGAGGTAAATGAGGTTTTTCAAGCGCTTATAGCTCTCCTGTTGTGATTTAGAAAATAGTGATCCCATAATTTTCTACACGACTGCAGGCTTACCTCTTTTTGTGGTAATCCAAGTGAAATCCAAATGAAGCTCGAACACTGAGCCGTGGATTCCGCCCAGGCGGGAAGTCAAAAAACTTCATCGCCTGAGCCCAAGGGGTATCTGGAGAAATCTTCTACACAGTAGAGACTCTGCTGTTTGCCTCATGTCTAGACGCCAATTTGACAGGGGGTGAACAGGTCCCCACTCCAGGTTCCCTAGAGAGACACACAGTCTGAGGGTCTGAGGGTGAAAAGCCATTTATTCAAATTCCGTGGGGGTTCTTAAAGCATTGGTGAGGGACGGAAATGGCCTGGCTAGCCAGTGGGGGAAACCAGGGAATCAGGAGCGAATAGTAAGCCAGAGAACGGGGAAAGACAGGGGAAACAACCAATACGGTTAGGACAGAGGCAGGGCTGTCTCAGTGGGCTGTACAATATGGCACTGCCCATAGAAACCACGCGATCACCACGTGGGGTGGTGGATAACAATAAAACGGAAAGGGACCCAGGACAACAAGGAACCATACAATAACAGCAAAACCCCAAACTCGAACTGCAGTGTCTCTAAGCTGTATCCCACACTGTGTTGTCTGTCAGATGCTTATCCATAGCTCCCAGAATAATCTTCTCCATAATTTTACCAGGCATAGAAGTGAGACTGACAGGCCTATAGTTACCTGGGTCATTTCTGTTGCCCTTCTTGAAAATTGGAACAATATTTGCCCTCTTCCAGTCAGTTGGGACCTCCCCAGTTTCCCAAGAGCATTGAAAAATCATTGAGAGAGGTCACACTATGACATCTGCCAGCTCTTTAAGTATCCAATCCCATGAGGCCACATAGACTTATAGGGGTCTAATTGGAGGAGCAAGTTCAGGGTCAACTAGAGCCTCTGCTTTGTCAATGTCTCTGCTTGTGAGGTGACTATCCTCATTTAGTAATGGGCCAATGTCATTCCTGGTCTTCCTCTTACTATTAACATATTTTAAAAAGTTCTTTTTACTATTTCACATGGTAGATAGTAGATAGCCAGCCTCAACTCTAATTGAGCCTTAGCTGCATGGATTTTCTCTCTACAGTGTCAAACAGCTTCTCTGTAGACCTCCCACGTTACCAGACTGTTCTCACTGAACAGATGAAAGACTGATACAGAGGAAAGAGTCTTAGTGAATAGTTGTCCCTTTGGTAGTGGAATTAAGGCTAAGCTGTCTTAAGGACTGATGTAGGATCTATCAATTAGAGTTCTTTGTGATGATACCACACAATAGCCAGAAGTGATTCAAGTTCCCAAATAACTTCCTTAGCTGCTAAGAATTAAGGAAGAATGAGGCATGTGAGAACAAGACACATGGAAGTATGGGCTACATAAATGAATGGTCAAGTGGATTGAAAATTGTCTGAAATGGCAGGCTCAAAGGTTTGTGATCAGCAGCCCATAGTGTAGCGAGAAATTGGTCACTAGTGAAGTACTCCCAAGGGCTGATACTGGATACAGTACAGTTTAATATCTTCATTAATGGCTTTGTTGATGGAACAGAGTGCACTTTCAGCCAATTTGCAAATGATACAAAGCTGGAGTAATGACTAATACACCGGTGGGTCATGCTGCCATCCAGAGGGATCTTGACAGACTGGAGAAATGGATGAGGAGGAACTTTGTGAACTTCAGTAACAGGAAATACAGAGTCCATCACCTGGACAGGTATAATCCCATGCACCAGTATACATGCAGGGCTAACTGGCTGGAGAGCAGCTTTTTAAAAAAAAGATAAATGTGGAATTTCTGTTGAAAGCAAGCTGATCCTGACCCAGCAATGCGCCATTGTGGCAAAGCAAGACAACTGCATCCTGCAAAGCATGAGAAGTAAGTGCTGCCAGCAGGTTGAGGGAGGTGGTCCTTCCCCTCTATGCAGCACTAGTGATGCTACACATGGAACCCGCATCCAGATCTGGGCTTTCCTGTACAAGAGAGACATGGAGCAACTGAGCTAACTCCAGTGAGAGGCATGAGATCATTAAGAACTGGAGTATCTGTCATACAAGGAGAGGCTGAAAGAGCTGGCACTATTCAGCCAGGAGATGAGAAAAGTCAGAAGGAGCTTGTCAGTCTGTTTAAATGCCTGATGGAGTAAAAAGATCAATAAAGATGATCAAAGATGAGGAAAGACTCATCTGAGGGATGTCTATTGAAATGACAGGAGGCAATATGCACAAACTGAAATATAGAAAATTTCATTTAAACATAAGAAGAAAAATATTTGTACTGTAGGACTAGTAAAAAACTGGGAGAGATAATCTAGGTGGTGTCTCCATTCTTGGAGAGTCAAAATCCAACTGGAAATAGCCCAGAGCAATGTACACTAGTTGATGCAGCACTGAGCAGGGAAGTTGGACTTGCTGATCTATGGAGGTGCCTTCACACCTCAACCATTTTGTGGTTTTGTGATAGTGTGTTGAATGTGGGGAAGAAAAAGGACAACTATTTCTCATGAACAGTGATGTATTCTCAAGGCAAATAGATTGTTGTGGTTCTGTTAAGATTTCTCTCTAGCATATAGTAGTGCTGATAATGAAAGGAAAAGCAACAATAACAGCAAAACCCCAAATCATAGCCCCTGCAAGAGAGAGGTGGCACTAAAATATAAACGTATGGACTTGTGTCAGTTCCAAAACCAACTTCAGTTAAAAAAATAAACACATACTTCAAAGTTTTCAAAGCAATGCTTGAAATAGGACAAATAATAGTAATCTTGAAGTCTTTGTGCTCAATAAGAAGGAATAAAAGCTGCAGGGAGACATAACCACTGATGATTGAAGGAATGAAAGAATGTCTTGATTTCAGAATCAAAGTGAGGATTATAGCTTTGACTAGAATTTTCTACTTAGAAATATATCTAGGAAGACTGTGTCAGGAATCTCCCTTCAGCTATTAATTCTAACAAGTGAACTGTGTTCAATATCTGCTCACTAGACAGAAAGCAAACCATTTCTAGATATGGCTTTCAGATGATAACATCAGGAGATTACTGAGATTTATAAAGTACTGGACATGTAGAAGGATAATAAGAATATCTGTAGTTTTAATAAAAACCACAATTTTTTTGAAAGTAAGGTTAAGTGCTTGGATTGCAGAGAACTAGAAAGTACTTTCTATTGAGAGTTTTCCCTGTATTTTTCTTATGCAGCTAGTAAGTACACTGAGAGGTAAAATAGACTTCTGGAATTACTACATCACTGATCTTTTTGGTATGAAGTTGTAGTGTTCCTGAGTGTCTCCAAAATGCTCTGCAAGGGCTGAGAATGGAAAAGCAGACACTTTGCCACTACTTACATAAAGGACCAACTTGAATGCAATGAATGCACAGACTTCTCTTCGAAGAGTCCATAAAGGGTTCCTAATCTTTACAGCTGTGGAGAGGCTGTGGAGAAGAGGATGTCTGAAATAATAGGGTTCCTGCCAGGTTCTTTCAGATCCCATGTATTTAAAGAAATCCTAGCAAGAGACAGTACAAAATGACCCGAGGAAAGGATACTGCACATACAGAGCTTTGATACCACAGTATCAGAAATCAAAATACATAAAAGTTATCATTATGTCTCAATTTTACATACAAAACAAAAATCTCCAAGGCTATCAAACATAAGCAGATATGGAAAAAATACTATAGGGGTTTTCTTTTTTAATATGTCTTCTGTATTTGTCTCTCCATGCATATTCCTCATACTATCTTCAGGGAATAAAATACTGAAGTGTTGAGTTAGAGCAACACCTCATTGGCAAAATATGCAGTACACTGTGATGTGGTATGGAAAAGATCCCAGAAAATAGAGTCATTACAAAAAAACTACACAGAAAAGATATTTTCATAGACAGCCAATAAACCCTGTTCAGAATGAAAATATGTGAAAAGGTAGGACAGCTCACAAGAATAAGAGTTTGGAAGTTAGATTGCAAGAATTATGGTAAAACATTAAAGTACATGTTCTACTTATAAAATAAGCAGTTTTTTCAACAATAGTTTTGGTAGAAAAAGAAACAAAACTAGAAAGATGTAGTTATACAATTGAGAGGAAAACAGGACAGACGGAGAGAAATAATTTGCAGGAGTAATGTATAAAACCTTGTCAAGTTGCCTTCAAAATCAAAATAATATATGTAGCAGAATCTGCTGTTCTTTTAAATGTACTTAGTGCAATAAGGAAAGCTTATACAAAACTATTAAAAACCCCAGTTGTCACAAGCCTGTTCAGGGCTTTGTGAATCAGTACCAGAATCTCAAAACAGACATTTCTGGCAACAGAAGCAATATATTTTGTGGTGCTCTGATCTATTCAGGTGATAAGCACTGGCTATGAGCTGCAAAATTTTGCTTGCATTAAGTCAGAGAGAATTGGCACCTTGAGAGTGCTAAATGTCTGCTGCAGTGCTGTTATTCTTACTCTTGCTGCTGTTTCTACTACTGCTGCCACTACTAGAATGATCCAAGAAAAGCAATCAGTGCCTTCAGGTTTGTATTCGGCAGTGAAAAAAACAATTTTTCTATAAAAAAATATAACATTTGCTACCCAATTTCAGGTAACTATTTAAAAGTACTCAGTACCTTAAAGAGGTAGAATTTAACATTATACTTATTGCTACATTCTCTATAATTCTCTGCTTGCCAGAAAATTTACTTTAGCATGTGTTCACCATCCTAAATTAAAATCACTGTTTTCTGAATATTACTGCTCACTTATATTCTTTCATCATTTTAGTTCTGTTTCTGTAGTATGTTGTATCCTTCTTAGATCTTTCAGTCTTACAATGTATCAAAACTAGTTATTACTGTAGAAGTATGATAAGTGTTTTCTACTTTTCTTTAAAAGTTAACTACTTTACTGATTACGATCAGTATATAATATTGATGATGTAAAAGTCTAACTTAAAAAAACAAAATCAAAACCAACCAACAAACCAAACCCAAGAAAAAGGCAAAAAGCAAAAAAACCCAACCCTTGAAACACTGATAATATCAGAACTGTTATTCTGAATATCATTCAGGTAGAATTTATTTCCATAAAGTCCATGGGAATTTTGTTGATATGAAAAGGAAATCTTAGGCAGCAGTAGCTGTATTAAAAGCTTTCTTTTTAAATAGGAGTTTTAAAGTTTGCCCACAGAAATTAATGGAAGAGACAATTCAAGACTTCAGACTGGCTGTTGGTAGGCACTTCTCTAAGTTCACAGAGGACTTACTGGTGGACAGACTGATGCGCAGTGAAATTGATTCACTTTATGGGTATGTAGTACCCAGAAGAACTATTTATTCTGTGAAAAGTCTCAGACATAACAAGGCAAGTCCCCAGTGTAGGTGATTCAGAACAATGTTTCTGCTTCAGTTACACCTTAAACAGTGAGTATTCACTTAAAAAAAAATCTATTCTTAAGCACAATGATGATAGAACCCAGAATGGATGTGGCTGTTTTATAGTGTACAGACCTGAACTACATGTCAGCACTGATTATCTTAAAACTATAAATCTGCCAAATTGCTGCAATAAATTTGTCTAAGTAACAAAAATGTACTACTAAAAGGACCAGTTATTAGAGTGATTTGGAAATTGCAGGTGAGGTGCACACCTTAAAAAGATCAGAGATTATATTTTCTTAATAATAAAAGAACAAAGGCAAACCTTCAAAAGCAAGTTTGCAAGGTCACTCTTAATTCATTCTCACTCTCCCCCATTACAAGCTGAGGTGTCATCTTGCATACACATCTGTGTACTATACACACTCTGACAAACTTCAAGACTGTTTTGGTAGGTGGCGTTAATCCTTTCTCTATTAGCATTTTGTAGTGAATGAGTTGTCAGTACAGAAATTTGCCTGCTTATGTCAATGATTGCATGAGGTAACTGGTTCCAGAAAGGTACTAATAATACCTTGTGCATTAAGAACTCTTCTGAACTGGTATTTATGAATTCTTTGTACTGCAAAGCAGCTGCAGAACAGATAAAGGTAAGCCTTGTGAATCTTGATGAAATCTCTCTGAAAATAATGCCAATTTAACAGACTGGACTAAGTTCTCTATCTCTAGTACCTTCTGCTCTATGCTCTTCATGCTTTTTTGCTCCCTTCCTCTTCAGTGTATTATACCTTCTTTGAAGATCGCCCTGATTTGAGCTGGACCTCCAGAAGCCCTTTTCAACTAAGATTTTTCAGTGATCCTATGATTATCTTGACAGAGGGTGACCGTGAGGGACTGGCTCCCCTCTCTAAGTCTCCCAGAGAGACAGCACTCTGAGGGTCAGAGGATGAAAAACATTTATTCAAATCCAGCGGGGATTCTTAAGGCTTCTGTGTGCAATAGAAATGGCCTGGCTAGCCAATGGGGGAAACAGGGGGACAAAGACCCAATAGTAAACCAGGGAATGGGGAAAGACAGGGGAGACAACCAATAGGGTTAAGACAGAGGCGGGTCTGGCTCAGTGGGCTGTACCACATGGCGCTGCCCAGGGAAAGCCATGTGGTTGCTGCATGGGGGGGATAACAAAACTGAAAGTGAACCAATGTAACAAGAAACCATACAATAACAGCAAAACTTAAAACTTGAACTATAGTGTCTCTAGGCTGTCTGCCAGATTATCTGATAATCACAACTGTTTTTGCCTTCTGGCAAAAGCTTCTTTGGTATTTCTCTAGTATTAAAACTTGAATTTATTCACTGTAGTTTATATATCCACTCCCAAATGAATTTATTATTCCTTAACCCTTTACTGAGATCTCTGCCTTCCATCTTTTCTATGCTTTCATGTGCTCTATTTTTATCTGCTTTGTGTCCTTCCTTTAATGTATATCACATTTTAGTTCACATACCACATGAGCTATTTCTGAGAACCTTCCAAACAAAGCCTCAGGAACAAAGCTCTTTTGAGCTGTAGATCATCTCTAGATCATCTATTGCTAGATATCATGTCCTGTAATTGTAATTACAGGATTTTTGAAATTGAATTTTCTGGTGACAGGTCAGAGGAAGTTACCTAAATGAGTTTGTAAGCTGTATTTCAGAGGGCAATAAGAAATATCCAGTCTCTACTGCTTGTACTATTCTACACAATCTCCTGACCTACCTCCAAGGAAGGACCAGACACATTTTTGTGTTACTACTCATACTGCAAAAGGTGTCCTGTAGAGAAGATTGCTTTCTTCAATAATAAGAGTAAAGGTAGATGAAAGGTTTCTTTCCCCAGCTGCTTAGTGAACAGCTAAATGTCATTCTTCCTCACCTTCACTTCATACATATCTGGCATTTTAACATTCCTCAAAGTTGTCCACTAAAAGTCTTTTTTAGATAGCTATGGAAAGCCTTAGTCTTGCATCAACACAATTGAGATAGCCTACTTTAATCCCTTAGTTCACCTGTTATAAAGATATTCATTGTTTTAGGGTAAAACTGAAAATATTAACAGTCAAGGAAAATTTCAGCAAGAAAATGGAATTTACAAGTTCTTCTAATTTCTGATACAAATGACTGGGTTAGGAACTCATTGAAAGCAGCCGTGCAGAGAAGGACTTGGGAGTCATGATAGATGAAAAGCTGGATATGAGCCAGCAATATATACTTGCAGCCCAGAAAGCCAACCGCATCCTGGGCTGCATCAGGAGAGGCATGAGCAGCAGGTCTAGGGAGGTAATTCTGCCTCTCTACTCTGCTCTCGTGAGACTGCCACCTGGAGTGCTGCATCCAGTTCTGGGGTCCTCAGCACAAAAAAGATGTGGACCTGTTGGAACAAGTCCAGAGGAGGGCTACAAGATGATTAAAGGACTAGAGAACCTCCCTTATGAGGACAGGCTGAAGGAGTTGGGGTTTTTCAGCCTGGAAAAGAAAAGGCTTTGAGGGGATCTTATAGCAGTCTTTCAGTATCTAAAGGGGGATTATAAGATAGAAGCGGAAAGACTTTTCAGATGGTCAGATTGTAATAGGACAAGGGGCAGTGGTTATAAGCTTAAGGAGGGGAAATTTAAACTGGAGATTAGAAGGAAGTTCTTTACCCAGAGGGTGGTTAGGCAGTGGAACAGGTTGCCCAGAGAGGTTGTGGATGCCCCATCCCTGGCAGTGTTGAAGGTCAGGCTGGATGTGGCCCTAAGCAACCTGGTCAAGTGTGCGGTGTCCCTGCCCATGGCAGGGGGGTTGGAACTAGATGATCTCTAGGGTCCCTTCCATCCTGGCCAGTCTGTGATTCTATGATTAATTGGGAATAGAGCTTCCTATATTATATAAGTTAAATCTTCCTTTTCTGTTGACTTTTTTGATCTCTTTTCTATTCCCATTTTATGGGGATAATTGACTAAGTTCCAAAAGTGAATTGAAATTATCAGGTGAACATAGGCAGATATATAAGTGTGAGAAATCTGAAGAGAACTCCTACAGCCCATGCTCTTTAACTAGTATCCCAAGTGAAAACAGAGGATAAGCATCTCACTTTCCCAAAAGAAACTTCAACATTCTTAAATATTCTTTCATTGGAAGGCTACATTACTGGTGACTTTGAAGCTAAATAAGTATCTAATCAATGTTTTTCCAGAAAAAGTTTTAATATTTTTTTTATTAGATTTTATTCAATACTGTGATGACACTTCTGCATTCATTACAAAATAAATAAATGATCATTCTGTAGCATACAGTGTGACAGCAATAACTCCAACAGCTTTCTCCTACTTCAGTTCCAGAGCAACTTGCATTTTTGTTGATATAACAGTGACTTAAGACTCATACTATATTTTCCACTGTTTTATTTTGGTTAATTTTCAAAACAGTTAATGAAGCACAGCAAACGTCTTTTAGTATTTTGCTACCTAAATTTCTGCAGCTATATGTAGTTCTCATCCAGTTGTTTTAAGAAACCATGTTTAAATTGAGGGTGTCACAGAATATTTTAGTATTTCAAAAGGCTTAATGTCCCCTTCTGTATTTTGCAGACAATCCTGGACTAGTGAGCCATGTTTCAGTTGGTATTAGAATCCTGGATGTCAATGACAACCCACCAGAGCTCACCAGGGAGTATGATGTAGTCGTCTGTGAGAATGCAAAGCCTGGGCAGGTAAACCTCACAGTTGTCTTTCTCCCACGGACAAAGAAGAATTACTTTATTTGTTAATGTCACATATGTAAGAACTTTGATTCAGCAGAAGTGTTATAATTCTTCCTGATTTCATGTTCATATTTCAAATTTGATTAACTTTTTAAGTGCATTGAGCTGAAGGAAGAAGTTTTAGGAATTTATTCAATGTCTTTCTAGTTGATGCTGCAAAAAAAATATCCAAACTATGTTCAGTAAAGACAGGCAAATCTTTACTCTTGTCAGAGAAGTGATGGAATTTGACAGGCCACTATACTGAACAAAATGGATGAAGCAGATTTAACATCTCTCATCTAAGTGCCACATCGCATCCTGGGCTGCATCAAAAGAAGCCTAGCCAGCAGGTTGAGGGAGGTGATTGTCCCCCTCTGCTCTGCTCTGGTGAGATCTCACCTGCAGTGCTGTGTTCAGCTCTGGAGACCCCAAGCATATGACAGACATGGATCTGCTCAAGCAGGTCCAGAGGAAGGCTACAGAAATATTCTGGGGCCTGGAGCACCTCCCCTACGAGGACAGGATGAGAAAGTTGTGGTTGTTCAGCCTGGAGAAGGGAAGGCTCTGGGGGGACCTTATAGCAGCCTTCCAGTACTTATAGTGGGCCTACAGGAAAGATGAGGAGGGATTCTTTATCAGAGAGTGCAGTGATAGGATGAGGGGTAATGGATTTAAAGTGAAAGAAGTTAGATTTAGATAAGATATTAGGAAGAAATTCTGTACTGTGAGGGTGGTGAGACTGGAACAGGTTGCCTAGAGAAGCTGAGTATGCCCCATCCCTGGCAATGTTCAAATCCAGGCTGGATGAGGCCTTGAGCAATGTGTTCTAGTGGAAGGTGTCCCTGCCCATGGCATGGAGGTTGGAACTAGATGATCTTTAAGATCACTTCCAACACAAACCATTCTATAATTCTACTATAACAAGATTTCAAATATAGCTCAGTGAAATGGCTGGTTAATGTGGGTGCCATCCTCCCTTTTACCTTGTTAATTGCCCTTGTCTGTGCAAGATCATTATGGCAGAGATGTTGAATGAGTTTTTCACAACTGAGTATGGAGAGGGTCAGAACTGAGACTGAATAGCTGAATCACATTCCAGCTAGTGTTTCCGTGATCAATGCATGTCATTGAAGTCAATGGTTTAACAATTTTACCAATGCCTTTGCTCTTTCACATAGATTGAGCTTTTACCCACCACTCTATGCTGGTTTTGTGTTGCTACACAGGTTGTAAGCTGCAATTGTGAGCCCCTATATTTCCTGAGGAATATCTTACTAGTAGTGACAGTTTTCTCATCAAATCTTTAGAAACAGTGTACAAAAACGCGTAGTGGCATATTTATTTTTAATGTTGAGGCTATAAAAATGCTGTACTTCATCAGACTATAGGCTAACCAAAGCTATTTTGAACAGTGGGCAAAAGCCAACACCTAAAAAACAGTATAAAAACATGGCAAGCGTGTATAATACTTACCCAAGTAATTCCCTGGTTTCAGATCATTTGCAGATCATTTCCACATCCAAAGGTGGTTTCTGTGTTTTTAATAATCTTTTAATAACCATCTCATATGGATCTGTCTATTTTTTCCCACAACAAAAACTTTTGATCTCTGCTACCTCAGGCAGCAAGGAATTTTACAGTTTTAATTTAATGTTTCAGGGGGACCTACCTTTTTCTTTTTTCTTTTCTTAATCTTCCCTTGCTATTTCAATCCATATTAACCAGTTCTTGTGTTGGGAGAATGAGAGAGAGAGAGAGCAGTTGATCCCTATTTATTATCTCTGTGCCACTCTTAAATCTCTAGCACATTGCCCCTCAGCCATCTCTTGTCCAGACTGAAGAGTCCTACTTAACTTGGGCAAGCCATGGTAAAGCCCTTCTAGACTTTTGGTCATTCATCTTGATCTCCTATAAACTTTCTCCAATTCCTCTCTATTAATTTTGAAATGAGGAATCAAGATTCAAGATGCAGGTGTGCAGTGGCTTATAATCTTTACCACAGTTTATGCTGATCATAGTATTTGATGATATCTTCTTTGTTCTCTATTCCTTTCTTAGCAATAGCTATCAGTAGCTGTACCTTTTAACCACAAGTAAGCATTCAGTGGAAAAAACTACCTGCCATCACACCAATATCAATAGAAGTAAAGGTTAGCTCAGAAATCATCATCATGTATGTGAAGGGAAGACTTTGTGTCTGTGTATAATGAATTTCACCTATCTTTGTATTGCCTGGCTACTAAGTATTGGAAGATCTTTTGTGTTAGTGCTTCCTCTTTTCTTACTTGAACAAGTCAGTATCATAAGTAGATTTAGTGGGTTGATTATTCATACTATTTGTAAGACTTTTATATTACACTGACCAACAAGTAGCCCAGCATATATGTGTGGAACAGGAAGTCTATGCCTTCTGAGCAATTTGTGCAAGGACCTTCTGTCTTGTCTCAAGACTGCTGTTTTCTGCAGTGCTCTTATTCAGACGCCTCACTCAAAGCCTTTGAAAATCTAAGTAGGTCTATCAACTGAATATCTCTTTCTAACATTCTTATTAAAATAAAAATAAAGTTCTGAAAATCTCAAGTAAAGACAAATATAGAGGGATTAGAACTTGTAAAAGATTATTTTTTTAAAAAAGATAAAATCTTTTAAGCATTAATTGAAATTAAATTCAAATTATATCATTTAACAATAATTGTTAAATTGTTATTATTAATAATAGCCTCAAGCATGCAGTGAAACTAGGTCAGAAATATTCTGCTTGGGAATGTTGTTGGTGAGTAACTAATGTTTCTTTGTAGCAAAGTTTTAATTCTCCAATAGTAGCTTTGCACATGGAATTTTATGAGAGAGATATTTAAATGATAAGTTCTACGGTAACAGCATTTGCCCCTGATTTGGGTCAGCACTGTATTTCTCTCTGACCTACTGTTGCAAGTGTAAATGACTCTTCACCTCTGTAGCATTGCAGTTTAACATTCAAGATTAATGCTACTATGAAAGACTAATAGCAGTAGTTTAATATGAAAGGCTGAATCAGCATGCTGTTGTATTCTTAAACTAACAAGACTCCACCTCACACATGACATGCACTAATTTTTATTTGCATTGCATAACAAGGCTTCAGAAAATGTTGTGATACAATTGCATGTACAAAAAAAAAAACCCCAACGAAACAACAAAAAAAACCCAGAAGCTCTTACTCAGAAGATCTTGCTGTCTAGTTTAAGAAAATGACAGTATTCAACCAATATTAAGAAAGGACAAATAAACAATGATTACAGAACAAGACAAGTGTTCCATATGCTAAAACCCATGCCTAACTGGATGGTTTTGAATCTCTGAAAAGACAGTATTTACTCATAAGTTATCCTTCACCTTGTGAGAATGATTTATAAGATTTATCACTAAAGAACAAATTCTGTTAGGTACTGCCAGGCACTTCTGCTTGACTAGTTATTTGAAATTGAGCTTCAGCCCTGCACTGTCCTGTAAGAGTCCTTATTTCTTTCCTTAGCACATCTATTTTTAATTGATTATGTGCAAGATAAACTAACCAATGGTAAGAAGACTTTTTGTGTTTGTGGGTTTATTTCAGAAGAGAATTCTATGGAGAGAAACCACGGTACCATTTAATTGCACAGTGTTTGTATCCTACTTTTACCCTCCACAGCTCATTGCCTTTTACTTAAAAAAAAACTCAAACAAACAAAAAACCCAAACCTAATAAAACTTAAGGAATTAAGTCCCCCTCCAAGTTGTGTCAAATAGAAAATGTTTGTGAGAAGATGATCATTTCCTCATAGCTTTACTCCTTTAGCAATCACCTTGTTAAGAAGATAAACTTACCTTCTAGGTGAAGACTGGTAGATATTATACATTTAAGCACATAAACCAGCTGTGATGTGGTCTTAAATGGTATTCAGACTTGGAGAATTCTGGCTTGTAAAAATACGCTTATTTTGTGTATGATTGTAAAATTTAGCCAATGTAGGAAAAAAGAATTCTGCAATCTTCCACAAAGTGAACTTACAAATGAAGTTTTCGTTTGCTTCAAATGAAGTTTGTTTTATTATTTTTAAGACCATGTGAGCTAATAGCAATATAAAAAAAAAAAGTTTAAACACTTTGTTCTGGAAAGTGAAGGAGTGAAGCATTGACAGTTTTCGGAATGTTTCCACGTTTAGTGTTTGTCCTGACAGAGTATGAATCTATTAAAATATCTGGCTAGATCTGCTAGTTATATCTGCTATAGCTCACCAAAGATAACATTTTTTCTGGGTACTTTTCAGAGGAATAATAGAAAAAGTTGTGATAGTAGCGTAATGTCATTTCCCTGATGCTATCCATCACTAGAAATGAACACACAGGGGTGTTTAAGTGCACAGAGAAAGAACTTTTTTAGAATCAGGGTGTATAAATATGGTGGTGACAAACATGAACCACTTCACCCTGGATGCTGTTATTTCTGACAGCCAAAGGAAATCAATGTTAACTGGCAAGGAATGCCTCTGCTGTAAGTTTTTTTGAGTATATTTACTTGTTTATTGATTAAGTTCTGAAAAGGATCTGAGTGGAATTTAGCACCTGCTCTCTGTTCTCTTCTATTAGTTCCACTCTGTTCTTAAAATTCTTTATTTCCTTGCCTGCTCTTGCCTACAAAAAAATAGGATAACCCTTCAGTTTCATTGCTTCAGTGCTCTTGAGAGCTTTACAGCAGCTGAGGATGAGAAGATAGAGAGCAGTGCTGCAGAAAAGGACATTGGGGGGCCAGTGGATGAGAAGCTGGACATGAGCAAACAGTGCACGCTGTCAGCCCAGAAGGCCAATCGCATCCTGGGCTGCATCAAAAGAAATGTGACTAGCAGATCAAGAGAGGTGATTCTGCCAATTTACTCTGCTCTAATGAGACCTCATCTGGAATACTGTGTCCAGTTCTGGAGCCCTCAACACAGAAAGGACATGGACCTGATGGAGCGGGTCCAGAGGAGGGCCACAAAATTGATCAGGGGGCTGGAACACCTCTCCTATGAGGACAGGCAGAGGGAGCTGGGATTGTTCAGCCTGGAGAAGAGAAGGCTTCGGGGCGACCTACTAGTGACCTTCCAGTACCTAAAGGGAACTTACAAGAAGGCTGGAGAGGGCCTGTTTGCAAAAGCCTGTAGTGAAAGGACAAGGGGCAGTAATTTTATATTGGAGATGAGTAGATTTAGACTTGATACTAGGAAAAAGTTCCTCACCATGAGGGTGGTGGAATACTGGGAGGTGGTTGAGGCCCCATCCCTGGAGGTATTCAAGGTGAGGCTTGACAGGGCTCTGGGCAAGCTGCTCTAGTTGGGGATGTCCCTACCCACTACAGGGGGGTTGGACTAGATGACCTCCAGAGGTCCCTTCCAACCCAAACCATTCTATGATTCTATGATTCTAGGTTCTGTATCTACATTTTTGTTTTATTCAGCTTTGTAAGGTGCATGTTAATGCTTCCTAATAGGCCATTAATTAGTTGGCCTATTAATTAGAAAAGAGTTAACAGTACATTTGGATGTCAAGAGGATGCACACTTGTTCCTCACCTCTCAATGAGTGTGTTATAAATGTTTTCCTTAGAAAGCCGGAGCCTTTTCAGAAAGAGGGTGAACTTTGAACTTTCTGTTTAAAAACAGTTCTGTCAAAAATATTTTTACTTGTACTTTTATACATACAATGTCTGTTCCACATGGAGAAGAATGATTTCTATAAAATCTTGTGCTATGTTTTTATATACCTTGGTGAATTCAGGGTATACTTTAATTTCCATGTGTGAAAACAGGGAATGTAATCAGTGTATTTTGTTGAGTTTTAAAATTAGTCTTAAAACCACATAAATTTTATACTGGTCTTGTGGCACTAAGGCCTTGATCAAGGGTGTTTTCATTGTTAAATGGTATGTTCTTGAAGAAGGATTCTGTAAAATGTCACTGAACATTTTATAAGAGAAGACAACAGGATGAAATTTTGTCTTCTGGGCTGTTAAAAAAAGGCTAGGGGTGTACAATAAAATAGTTTATATGTCACTAATAAAAAGGACTGAGGATTAATAAACAATATTTAAGAAATTCTTATATTTTTTAAGATCTTTTCTGGATTTGTTACAGCTGTGTATGGTATTTAACTGCATTTTTAGTATTTGAGCAATAACAGAAACTTACTGTCATGGAAATACTTTTTTTTTTTCTTTGCCTCATACCATTTCAACATTATTAGCTAAATATATCTAGCCAAGATAATCTTACATTTCCGTTTTTACGTGGTAGTTTTTTCAATAACAGATATGCCATCTTTGCAAAATTCAATAGACAATTAGCTTTTGCCAAACTTTTTCACCAATATTGCCATAACTTTGGTGAACTGCATGATTATAGATGTTTCAGATAGATCTTATTCTGCTACAGTTCAGCAAAAACAGTATTACAATAAACTTTTAAAATACTTTAAGCAATGATCTTCAGTATAAATTGTTTCAGGTGTGTGTATTCAATATAATGTACTACATTGTGTATAGTCAGTGGAATAAGCATTTTTCTATATTGGCTTTAAAATGTATTTGTTTTGCTTCTCTTATGTGAATGGAGGTAGAGAGCTGTGTACTTTTAGTTTTAAAAAGACCAAACCACTTGAGCCTGCACTGTTTATGCTTCAGGTTCAGTCCAGACAGACTACAGCTGAACATTGAACAGAAAAATTCTCATTAAAAGAGCACTTTCCCTCAGGATATCTATCAGCTCTGTGCAGCAGACTGTGTGGGCTTCACTGCCTATACCACAAGAACAACTTTTATTAAATTCTACTTTATCACTTGGGCCTTAAGACCCAGCATGAAAATGAAAGCAGAGGTCAAAATATTGCTTGGTCACACATTCCAAAAGCTTAACTCAGCTTTAGTTGAAAGTAAATTTTAAAAAACACCAGGGCTTTTGAAGGTAAATGTCCTGCCTTTGAAAAATACCTCTCACATAGATGGTTTCTACGTCTAACTCTGTTCCTTCTGGGCAAACCAAACTAAAACCAGGAGTGGCTGCTCTTCTTCCTGTTCTGTTCTCCAGTGATTTAAAACTAGTACTTAAAAGGAATTTTAAACAGAGAGCTGGTATTATATGCCTACCAGTTTAGTTGAATTATTTCTCCTAACCAATATTGAAGTGCATCTAATTATTTGGATGGCAAGGAGATGATGCTCTGCATAGACCATCCTGGTTCAGCCTGTATTTTGGATCCATAAAAACAGATGTTTAGGTGACAATATAATTCTGAAAGTCACAGCATGCAATGCAGATGGTGAAAATCTCTGTGCCAGGTCCTGACCATATCAGAATGTAAAGAAGTATAGAAACTTTTGTGTCTTTATCTAGCTTGAAGTGTGATTCCTAAAATATTTCATGCTAGAGAAGTCAGGCTAATGGCCTAGATATTTCATTGGCTGAATTTAGCAGCACACAGGTAGAAAAGTACAGTAAATATAGGTTTGAGCATCCTGCTGAGGTCTGGTACAATTTGAGTGAAATTCAAATTTCAACACATTCACTGTTAATTTTTATTTCAGGTAATTCAGACTATCACGGCAACTGACAAAGATAACTCTGCAAATGGGGCAAGATTCCATTTTTCCCTTGATGAAGGACTTCCTTTGAATCCCAACTTTACTCTAAGGGACAATGAAGGTAAGTCAAACACATATTGGTCTCTGTTTTGTCTGGCATGTCTTATTGAACAGAACAATTTCCATGTGTTTCTTTAAATAAGGAGAATATTGTAATGTGTCATCACTGAACTGGCCGGTATAAAGGACATGGTGTATACAGCGTACTGCAAACTGCGAATAATGAGATATTGAATTTCATTTTTACATTTCATTTTATTTTAGCTTTTATACTTAATACATTCAGGACTGTTTTTAGAAAGTGGGTTAATGAAGTTGACTTTCTAAGCCAAAAGCACTGAATGGGTACTCTCACAGTTATTGCCAGTTATTGCTTATAGCAGAAAATAAGAATTTAAGGGGCATAAGAAGTTGAATTCATGCTTACTTTTATGCATATGATACCAAGAGCAGATCCTTCAATGCTTCCTGGATGATATTCTACGACTTCATGCCCTTCCTAACAAATTCTGCCTAAAAGTACAATCAGAAATTCATAGCAGATAGGCCCAGAAGGAAAAGGTCTGTCAGGGTCACCCAGACAAGTATTTCTGGTCATTTACTGAATTGAGGAACCCCCCCAAAAAACAAATGAGCCTTACTATTTGTTGAGTATTGCCTTATGGTTTCCATTTTGCAACCTGATGAAAATGAGAGTAAAATTTTAATCCTTGTCTGTAGTGTAGCTTTTGCGTATGTGTGTATTGTGTGGTTTTGTTTGAATGTGTAGAGGGGATTGGCTTTATTTTACAGTTATATTTTTGCAGTAGTGCCATGGAATATCTTCTCACATCTCACAGATCACTACTAATTTGTAATGACTGAGAAGCATTAACTATTATTGGCACATATGGAACATATAGTGACATTTAACATATATAGATATTTTTATCTGTTTGTAAAGGTTTTCAATGAAAAAGACTCCATAACCTTCCTAAGCAATCAATGTTTATCTATACTTGCAGCAGAAAAAAAACAACATCAAAATCATACTATTTGTTGGGCCCTCATATTCTGGTTCCAAAGGAGATCAATATTTATCAATAATAAAAAATAATAATATTTGAAGGACTAATTTATATATTATAAATATTCCTTAAGTGATGACTTCAACCCTTTCCCAGATTTGTGTATCAATTCCACTCAGCTCTTGATGGAATATTGTAAGCAAAAAGCCATAGGTTTGTTCCTAAACTGAAGGAAGTGTACTGTTGTGTGTTTTTGAAGTTAAAAGTCAAATAAACTCATTGAGTATTGGATTGTGATCTCATGTGGGAGACCACGGAAAAGTTCATTTTTGGTATAACTTACATCAAGTTCATAGACTCATAGAATGGTTTGGGTTGGAAGGGACCTCTGGAGGTCATCTAGTCCAACCCCCCTGCAGTGGGCACGGACATCCCCAACTAGATCAG
This sequence comes from Bucco capensis, assembly GCA_013396975.1. Lineage (NCBI taxonomy): Eukaryota > Metazoa > Chordata > Aves > Piciformes > Bucconidae > Bucco > Bucco capensis. The sequence continues at coordinate 51,124 of VWZO01001651.1, read as the reverse complement.
GTTGCTCAGAGCCCTGTCAAGCCTCACCTTGAATGGCTCCAGGGATGGGGCCTCAACCACCTCCCTTGTCAACCTGTTCCAGTATTCCACCACCCTTGTGGTGAGGAACTTTTTCCTAGTATCAAGTCTAAATCTACTCATCTCCAATATAAAATTACTGCCCCTTATCCTTTCACTGTAGGCCTTTGTAAACAGGCCCTCCAGCCTTCTTGTAAGTTCCCTTTAGGTACTGGAAGGTCACTAGTAGGTCGCCCCAAAGCCTTCTCTTCTCCAGGCTGAACAATCCCAGCTCCCTCTGCCTGTCCTCATAGGAAAGGTGTTCCAGCCCCCTGATCATTTTTGTGGCCCTCCTCTGGACCTGCTCCATCAGCTCCATGTCCTTTCTGTATTGAGGGCTCCAGAACTGGACACAGTATTCCAGATGAGGTCTCATTAGAGCAGAGTAAAGTGGCAGAATCACCTCTCTCGATCTGCTAGTCACACTTCTTTTGATGCAGCCCAGGATGCGATTGCCTTCTGGACTGCCAGCATGCACTGTTTGCTCATGTCCAGCTTCTCATCCATCAGCACTCCCAATGTCCTTTTCTGCAGGGCTGCTCTCCATCATCTCATCCCCCAGTCTGTATTGATAGTGGGGACTGTTCTGACCCAGGTGTAGGACCCTGCACTTGGTCTTGTTGAAGCTCATGAGGTTCACCTGGGACCACCTCTCTAGCTTGTCCAGGTCCTTCTGGATGACATCCCACCCCTCCAACTTATCAACAGCACCCCATGGCTTGGTGTCATCTGCAAACTTGCTGATGTGCTTTTGAGTAACTCTATTAGAACTATGGTTCATGGTGAAGTAGGTATTTTGTTTTTTTGAACATATTTTAGTTGGGATTTATGTTATATGTGTTTATTACTAGTGGAAAATGCTGTGTTATGCTTAAAGACTGCAAGTCAACATAAGTTATTTATCTGCATACATTTATAAGAGAGTGAGAACTTCTCATAAATATCTAATGTGGCAGTATCATGCTTTGGATATAAGTATGCAGCAGTATTTGCTGCTTTCTTGTTACTTCCCCAAGAGCAATGAGCAGTTTGGACTATTCCAAGTTGGAATTGTCAAGGGGAAGCAGGGGAAGGAACTGGAAAATGTATCTTTTAAGATAAAGACCTGTTGTTCATTATGTTTTTATTTCACATAAGGAAATTAAAAGACTAGGTATGTACTTCCTGTAGTAACTCATGTAAAACTTCTACATGTACAGAGACTCCAGAAATGCAATTTTCAATTTGCCCATATAATTAACACAGTGATATATTAACTCAAATCATAATAATAAATTTATCTTAAAAACAAACGCATTGTCACTATTCTGCTCAGTACATAGCCCTTTGATCATACTGTTTCAACACTGTCTTTTGTTGAGACTCTTTTTTGTGATATAATCTATATGTAAAATATCACTGAAACACTTATAAAGGACTTTCACAACATACAGTAATCTAACATTTGTAATTTTCATATTTATAATCTATTCCTATTCAATAATTGAATTTTTGTTGCTTTCTATTCTAGGTGATAGATGAGAGATGGTGGCATAAGAGGCTTTTCTTATGTCTGTGACACATTTGCACTTTTGAAAAATCATGGTTTTGAGCATCAGCTATTAAGAAGAATCAGAATGCTCTTAACACAAGATATCTGTTGGTTTTAACCTCTAGATTTAATAATTCTGTAGAGGCTGTCATTCTTGTAGGGCTTTATTCGTTTGTTATGTTCCATTTTTAAAGAAAAAGAAACTACAACAATCGCCTTAAGAGAGTTTTCAGTAGTGTTTGCATAATAATAAAAACCAAAATCTTGATGTCAGATTGAAAGTGGTAGTCAGTGATAGCTGTATCTGTCACTGCAAAGCTGTATTTCTCTTGCAGTCATCTTTGGTTCCAGTCATCCTCTCCTTTTATTTCTTTAGGACTAAGATTTCATTTCATGGAAATCTCAATAGACCTTTTTTTCCCTTGTTTTTATAACTCAGAACAACAATATTCTGCTCTTTGAGCACAAATACACCATTGCATGAGTCTTCTCTTACACAATTATGATGAGCAGAGCTAGAAGATCAAAAGACTCTACAGCAGTGAATTGAATCTGTAAATAATGATGCTTATGTCTGTGCACTTTAACTGAAATCTGGAGGACCTGCAAAAACATAAGATTTTGTAATTATTCTCTACCTACCTGAACAGTGTTGCCTTAAGGAACGAGGAGAAAAAACTCCAGACAAATTTAGTAGGAGATGAGATGAGGAGAAAGCTGTTTTAATGATCCTTTATGCCCTGGAATACAAAACGTGCACGCCCTCTGCCCCTGGTTCCATTATTTTTATAATAATGTCCATCCAATCCCATTTTGCCACTTGTCTCAGTCCTGCCCCATTCTGCCTTCTGACACACCCCTTCAGGAATTGAGTCTGGGGTCTGAAGACCCTCTTTACTTCTTCCTCTTCTGCCTCATGACACATACTGTTCCTTGGAGGCCTTCCAAAGTTCTCTATGTGAAGGTCTTTCTGGAATGTTTATGTCTTCTGGTGCCAGCCCATGGTGTTTTCCTACAGTCCTATCCTGAAAAGAAGACTAAGCAGCTAGCAAGGGAATAGGTTAGAGTGTATAAACATTAAGCTACTGAAGTTGCTACATAGAAATCCTAAATCTACAGTACTAATATTAGATCTACAATAACTTCTAAAATCTACAAAATTAAAAGATCAAAATCAAAAACTCTGAGGCATCAATAGACTGCACCAATACACAATCTCAGTATGCATATAATTCATGCTAAAAATCTATGACTTTAGTAAAGGAAATAGAAAAAAAACATTAGTCTAGATAATTTATCATATGACCAGTTAAAATTTTATCTCTTTCATCTGAACTGCCTTTACTCAGTTCAGTCCACAATGTTAAAGCTCCAGCCTTTGAATATGCACCCTTATAATGCAGAGTTTTAAAATCTCAGGGAAATGTAGGTCAGGAGACAACCGCAGGGCTATACCAAATATGCAGTCCAGCAGAACCTAAGAATTGCTTGGATTGCCTTCTGAATTCTGTTGTTGCTTACAATTTTCATTTTAAATAAACAAATGGAAAAGACAGAATATAATACCTTTTCCCCTACTCTCTATATTCTTAAGCCACTGTAGGTTCTTTGTTGCTATATACCGACAAAGTACTATTCAGAAAGTGTAAAGCTGAAGAACATGAACAAGAGGACGGTCAACAAAAAAGTGCAGTATCTGCAAACACGTAAGCAAAACAGAACAAGAGATGCAACAGAATTTCTTTGCTATACAAAGAAAACACATGAAGTTGTAATTATTTCCAGCAATTTTGGAGACCAAACCAAGGGAAGATGCCTTTTTATTTGTTTGGAAATTGAACTTATGAAGGCTTTTTAATGAAAACAGGGCTGTTTACAAATTATTCTGGCCAGAAAAATGTTGCAACTTCTATTAAAAACTGAACAGATAAATATTTTTTTAATCTGGGGGTGCTTTTATGTTGCAGTTCAATTGCTACATAATTCAGTCCATTGTTGTCTGTGTTCTCATTTTGGTTTTTAGAATGTTATTATAGATAATTTTAAAATTTTTTTCACTTGTGTGTAGTATCTCAAATTTACAGGTTTTGGTTAATCAGAAGTATCTACTTCTGGATGTCTGATTAGAAGTTTGCTAGGGCAATATGAGACTAAACCATCTTCTGTTGGGGAATTAGAGGAAAGATAAAAACTTCCCAATAGAGCTGTTGAGCTGTTTCTAAGTAGTGAATTCTGAAACTGTAATTTTTTTTTATCCTGAAGTAATCACAATATTTTTCCAGATGCTTGAAGAATGATTATTGTATTTGTCAAAATGTGTTAGTTTGATGGAATATGTGTGTGAGCATATATCATTGTTCTGATATCCCCAAGCATTAATATATAGACAGATTTACATAGTCTCTCTGCCTAAAAAAAAAAAAATTCCCTCTTTCCATGTATTTTGTCACCTATTAAAGACCTCTTTCAGAAATTACACAATGCTTTCCAGGGAGCTAGCAACAGACTAATCACTCAAAGAACAGTACACTTATATGGAAAAGAAAGTTTATAAATTTTATGTACTGTAAAGCACTATTCTGCTGCATTCTATTATTATATTATATTATATTATTATATTCTATTCTGCACTATTCTGATATTTTTGTCACAAGATATACAGTCTACCATGGATGCTCCAATGGGTATTGTAAATTTCCTGGATGATAAGGGTTTGTGCAGAGTTTGTGCATATTCATCCAATGCTGCCAATACTGTTTGTACATTCTCTTCTTTCATAGATAGACACTGCCAACTTCTGAAAGTAGGCAAAGTTTATCTTACTTTCAAGGAAGAACAACTAGCTAATGCTTAGCATTTCTGTCCTCTCCTTCTATTTCTTCAGGACAAAGGTTTCGTTTCATAAAAATATTTGCAGATTTATTTTTCCTCTCTGCCCACTTTTTTCAAAGACCTGGCCTTTTGAAAATTGCTCATTGATGGAGAATATTCTGGAGGTAGGCTATTTTTCTGATACTATCCGTTTGGAGAGCCCTTTTCCTTAATGTTATGCCACATCATACTTTAATACTCACAGAATTAGACATGTTCTTTTCTAGAAAATCTGGAGCACAGTGAGTTCAGTGGCATCTGTATAAAATGAAGTTTGTAATGTGTTCATCCACCCATGCTTGTGATGCAAATTAGCATGTTTTTCTGTGTCACAGATCAAAAATGAGTACAAAAAAGATCCATTTTACTTGGCATTCCTGTTGTTAAGGAAAAGACCAAGCTCCAGAGAGTAATTCATCCCATCCCAGCATGAATTCCTTTGCAGAAGGTCCTGTTTTTCTCTCTTCTGTGTGCAAATTTCTTGTCTCCAACCATATTGCACAAGACTTCTGTAGTAGACCATTAAACCAACTTTCAGCTATGAAAGTTGGAAATAAGTATGCCAGATGACAGACCATGTCTTAGTTGCTCTAGAGCATCTAAAGCGACATTAAAAAAGATTGGGATGAACCCCCTGTCCTGCAACCCAACATTAGTGGGCAACAGCTACGTAGTTCCAGCCTTCATTTACATCGGAGTCACATGCTTGGTATGGTTATGTAGTATTGCAAGTTACTGCTACCCTTCAATAAAATGTCATCTTGTAAAGATGGCAAGTTTTAACTTCAGAGAACTGGTATGTGAGAAAGTGTGAAGTTAGCATTATACACAATGGCTTTATGTACAGTCCATGAATAATGGACTTTATCATAGAATCATAGAATCATAGAATGGTTTGGGTTGGAAGGGACCTCTGGAGGTCATCTAGTCCAACCCCCCTGCAGTGGGTAGGGACATCCCCAACTAGAGCAGCTTGCCCAGAGCCCTGTCAAGCCTCACCTTGAATACCTCCAGGGATGGGGCCTCAACCACCTCCATTGGCAACCTGTTCCAGTGTTCCACCACCCTCGTGATGAGGAACTTTTTCCTAGTATCAAGTCTAAATCTACTCATCTCCAATATAAAATTACTGCCCCTTGTCCTTTCACTATAGGCCTTTGCAAACAGGCCCTCTGCAGCCTTCTTGTAAGTTCCCTTTAGGTACTGGAAGGTCACTAGTAGGTTGCCCCAAAGCCTTCTCTTCTCCAGGCTGAACAATCCCAGCTCCCTCTGCCTGTCCTCATA
>VWZO01001651.1:1502-45190 GCA_013396975.1 Bucco capensis | reverse complement strand
GTCCACTGAGGTAGTCACACTATCGTAGAAAGCCACTAGGTTTGTCAGACAGGATCTGCCCTTAGTGAAGCTATGCTGACTGTCTCTGATCACCTCCCTGTCCTCCATGTGCCTTAGCAGACCTTCTAGGAGAATGTGCTCCATGATTTTCCCAGGCACAGAGGTGAGGCTAACAGGTCGGTAGTTCCTAGGGTCCTCCTTTACACCCTTTTTGAAAATGGGTGTGACATGCCCCTTCTTCCAGTCTCTAGGGACTTCACCTGACTGCCAGGACTTCTCAAATATTATTGAGAGTGGCTTGGCGACTCCATCAGCCAATTCTTTTAGGACTCTGGGGTGCATCTCATCAGGTCCCATAGACTTATGTATATTAAGGTTCCTCAGGAGTTCATGAACCTGACTTTCACATACAGTGGGAGGGACTTCACTGTCCTGGTCCACACCTTGTGGTTTTTGTATCAGTTGAATGCCTGAGCAGGTATTATCACTGAATGAAAGTATAAAATTAAAAGAGGAATTCTACGACAAGTGCAAAGGACAGTAAAACAGGACTAAGATAGAAGGAGACATTTTTCTTCCTCAGGCCTCTGTACATCTTTTATTGTGTTTGGTTTTTTTTAGTTAAAAATTTCAATCTAAAGTTAAATAGGGCGTTAGTACATAATGTATAGATTCTTCATGCATTTCTTTTCAGAAACACCTGTTGGTGTTTCACTATGTTACAGGCCCAGGAAGTCTTGTGTGTTGCTTTTCATTTATGCTACCCACTGAACTAGAAATTGACAACAGCTTTTTGCACATTGGCAATAGCTTTGAAACCAGCACAAAAGAAAAAAATATTTACAAGAGTTATCAGTAAAGGAATGAAACAGAAATGCCTATCAATATAGTCCCACATAAACAAATTAACTGCTCTAACTTCAGAAATATAAGAAATGCAAATCATTCTAATAAATTTTCTGTGGGTTTAATTAGTTACGACTTCTCAGAAATTACAAGAGTTGAACTGCTGATATAAGCAGAGCTGGAAATTAAAGCATGCCTTAAGCTATAGACAGGTTTTTATTCTGTTTTTTATTTTCATTTCTCTTGTGACTGCCTGTAATTTATAATATGTCAAAGGAATTCTCAAATTGTGAATAATAAATGAGTATCCTCCAAAGCGCTCAAGTAGTTACCTTCCATAGTGTTATCATTGTATCTCAGCTTCCTTCATTTTCCGGTGCCCTCCTTTATTTTCTTCATTCAGAAGCTCAGTGTAAAAGGACAGAGATGACAGAAAGAGGAATGTTGTAACAGCCTTGTATATAGTGTGCAGCCTGGCTTAATAAATTACCACATCTTCAGAAAATGCAGATCTGCTGCACTACAGCCATGCAGAATTTCCCATGTGTAACCTCAAACCCACTTGAGATGAATCTGAATTTCCAATTGCCATTATTGGAAATATGAGAATTGGAATATGAGAAAGATGGGATCAGGTACTCAGTGCTGGTGAGGCCACACCTTGAATACTGTGTTCAGTTTGGGACCCCTCATAACAAGAAAGTCATAGAGGCATTGGTGCGTGTCCAGAGAAAGGCAACAAGGCTAAGTGAGGTGTATAGAGAACAAGTCTTATGAGGAGCAGCTGAGGGAACTGGAGTTGTTTATTCTGAGGAAGAGGAGGCTCAGGGGAGACCTTATCTCTCGCTACAACTACCTGAAAGGAGGTTGGAGCAAGACGAGGGTAGGTCTCTTCTCTCAGGTTACCTGTGAGAGGTCAAGAGGAAATAGCATCACGTTGCACCAGGGGAGGTTTAGATTGGATGTTAGGAGAAATTTCTTCAGTGAAAGGGATTGGTAGGCATTGGAACAGGCTGCCCAGAGAGGTGGTGGAGTCACTGTACCTGGAGGTGTTTAAAAACCATATAGATGTGATACTAAGTGACATGGTTTAGTGGCATGGTGGTGATAGGTAGATGGTTGGACTTGATGATCTTAGAGGTCTCTTCCAACCTTAATCATTCTGTGATTCTGTGTACACCACAAGGAATTAGATTTCTTTCCATGTTGGAGTTGGTCATTTCTCTTAGCCCTTTAATCTCCAGCGAGTCCTGGTTCTCATCATACTTCTGAGGGGTAAAGTCCACAGTTTAAATTTATTTTTAAATTTATCCTATACACTTGTCTTCCCTATTTATCTGCTGTATCTTTTTCCAGATATCAAAGAATTTCTCAATCCTTGACCTCTCTCTTCCCTTTCAAACTAGCTGTGTTGATAAAACTTTTTATATTTTTTTTCCCCTCAGTAAATGCTTTCCTAGGTCATCAGCAACTGTCTTCATAGCTGACATCCTGTAGCTTTTACATTTTGTGGTATTTTTTGTTTCATGCTAAGATACTTCTCTTAAAAGTCACTGGCTTTCTAGCTCCTCTCTTGATGGGTCATAGAATGTTTGGTGTTGGAAGGGATCTTAAAGATCATATAGTTCCAAACCTCTTCCATGGGCAGGGGCAGCTTCCACTAGAACATGTTGCTCAAAGCCTCCTCCAGCCTGGTTTTGAACACTGCCAGGGGTGGGGCCTCCCCATCTTCTCTGGGCAACCTGTTCCAGTGTCTCACCACCCTCACAGTACAGAATTTCTTCCTAATATCTAATCTAAATCTACCTTCTTTCACTTTAAAGCCATTGCCCCTCATCCTATCACTACACTCCCTGATAAAGTGAGAATTAATATTGGGAACAGACAATTTCCATGCCAGTGCCCAAAATATTATGATCATACTTTTCCTTTAAATTCAAATTTGTGAAATTGCATTGAAGGAAAAGCTTTACATTGTTTCTTTCAGAATGCTTAAAACTGTATATGTTTATTGTTACAGAATCTCATGGGTATATGCCATGTAACATCAGTTTTCCAGAAATCTAGTTAATACTCAAGAGAATACAAGCAACAAATGCACCACGGCAAATTTTTGAAATTAAAAATTTGATTGTTTCCTTTGCCTAAAATTGTGTTTTATATTAATATTGAATTCTATGATGATGACAATACAAGAAAAACAACTTAATGTTGAAAGAATAAATAAAATATTAAAGAAAAAATATCTTTTTTTAATTTGTATTCATATTGTGCAGTATAAAAATGTCGGTTCCCTGTTTGGCAAGACCTTCTCCCTCAGAGAAGCATGGTTTAACTAATGTCTTTTCAGATTTTTTTTCACTGTAATATTTGAATTGTCTAGTTTGTCCATTTTGTCATTTTGGTTCCTTTCTTTTTCTTCAATATTTTATTTATTATTCTTACACTTTTCCTCCTCCTCTGTCCACAGATAAACTTACATCATACATGTTCACATCTCAATCTTTTTTATCTTTGCCAATAGTCTCTGTGCTTAAATCCTTTCATTACTGCCAGATTCCTGCTTGGGAATCCTCATATTTTCTTCATTATATTCAGTCTCTGATGCTTGTCCTTATAGCGTGAGTTTTCATCACTGCTGCATAGCTGTATCGTGATACCAGATCATTCACTGATTTTTAGATTTATGCCAGGGGATTGAAGGACAAGGTCATACTTTCCTGGACAGATTTTAATACTGAGCCTTCTTTAGTTCTAGGCCCAGGAAGATTCATATGGACAAAACTTTGTAGGATTTTCTTTTATGGACAAGGTAGCTGAACTGAAGCATTGTGGGCTTGTAGACACCATAACAGAAATAGAGTATTAAGCAGAAATGAAAGACTATTCTTGTTATTGATAATAACACTTGCTGTCACCTTTTGGATGTAGAAGTATAAGATTGAGAATTTTTTCTTTTGGGAAGAGAGATACGACAGTTGTTAATGTTTAGCTCATGGATATAGTGTCACTTATTACCAATAGGGAATTACATTTCAAGCTGAGTCCTTGAACATGTCCTTAGGTTTTCAGGGTATTATTTCTGGATAACTTTGTTGTGTGATTGTCAACTTCTCTTGTAATTCTCCTTAGAACTGTCATTTCTTTGAAATTGCTTTCTCTATCTATTGGTAAGTATGTGTGCTAAAAAGTGCATATAGGAGTGTTAAACTTCTCTAATTACTTCAGTGGGATTTCTGTGTGACCATTTAGACTTCAGTTTATTCTTACAGTATTGATTCTGAGGGAAAAAAGAACAACCACCTGCCAAGTAAAACAGGATTGTGACTGTTCACTCCAATGAAGTTTAATAACACAAGCTGTGTACATTGCATAGCACTTGGCCTTGTATCTCCTCTGGACCCTGTGTAGTACCCAACGGAGGTCAGATTTCATTTTTTTTTCCTGTCTTCTGAGTTTATGAAATAATGTGAAAATTGTATCACAGCCCAACAGAACAGTGTTAATCATGTCACAAGAAGGAAGTTATGTACTGCAGAATGTGTAGCATGAGGCTGTTCAGGGATGCTTAAGGATCCATAGGCTGTTAGAATAGTGTTGAAACACTGTGTAAAGTGGGAGAGGATAAATCTGACGCATTGTTGTCCATACTGCCTGCTGGAAAGGGTATTTGGTCTGTGTTATTAACTCTGTGATTGGGTGTTATGTAAGATAGCCCAAATTGACCCATACCAACAAAATACCAGAGAAAATGCTAAAATTTAGTGGTGTGAATATTCATTGTTTCAGAGATCAATACTCACTCACCAGTCTTATTTTGTTTACCAGCCTGCAAGTGCAGGAGAAAAATAAGGTTACATTCTTAGATAGGAGCTCTGGTAATAATCTGTAACAAGTTGCTTTTCAAGGAAGGGAGGCAATTATACATTGGATTCTGAACAATCAGAAAGTCAGTGGAGTTTTTAATGCATATGGAGGAAGTGATGATGAAGCATTTTTCTCTGTGTAGAAAGGCAAAAGCAGCAGCCATCAACTTACATTTATATGGCAAACATTAACTTATTTTGATGCAAAATATATCTTTGACATTCCTTACTAATCACAGATACGTGAGTTTATATCTGCCCTTGGACTGTACCTAGAACTCAATTCATGACTGCTTTGGCACCTGTCATGCTTATCTGCTGAAGGTCATTTTGTATTCATAGACTTATAGAATCTTAGAATCATTATGGTTGGAAAAGACCTCTGAGATTGATTCCAACAATCTACCGAACACTACCATGCCCACCACTAAACCATGTCCCCAAGAGTATTTTGAACTCTTCTGGTGATGTTAAATTCTGCCACCTCCCTGGCTAGCCTGTTCCAATGCCTGGTAACCCTGTCAGTGAAGAAATTCTTCCTAATATCCAGTCTGAGTCCCCCTTGGTTCCATTTCCTCTTGTCCTATCACTCATTACCTGGGAAAAGAGACTGAGCCCCATCTTACAACCATCTCCTTTCAGGTAGTTGTAGAGAGCGAAAAGGTCATCCCTGAGTCTCGTCCAGACTAACCAATTGCAGTTCCCTCAGCCAATCCTCACAACACTTGTGCTCTTGACCAACTTCTTTGGACATGCTCCACCAACTCAATGTCTTTCCTATAGTGAGGGGCCCAAAACTGAACACTATACCTGACATATCTGTGGCCTCACCAGTACTGAACAGAGAGTGACAATCACCTCCCTAGTCCTGCTGACCACACAATTTCTGATGCTGTTGGTCTTCGTGGCCACCTGGGCACACTGCTGGCCCATGTCTAGTTGGCTGTCCACCAAAACCCCGAGGTCTTTTCCTGCTGAGCAGCTTTCCAGCCACTCTGCTCCAAGCCTGTAGCGTTACATGGGATTGTTGTGGCCAAAGTGCAGGTCTTAGCCCTTGGCTTTGTTGAACCTCATCCCATTGACCTCAGTCCATCCATCCAGTCTGTCTAAAGACCTTTGCAGAGCTTTCCTACCCTTAAGCAGATCAACTCTTCCACCCAACTTGGTGTCATCTGTAAACTTAGTGAGGGTGCACCCAATCCCCTCATACAGGTTGTCAGTAAAGATATTAAACAGGACTGGTTTCAATACTGAACTCTGAGGAAAACCGCATGTGACCAACCGTCAGCTGGAATCAACTCCATTCACCAACACTCTTTGAGCTCAGCCATTCAGCCAGTTTCTAACCCAGTGGATAGTATGTCTATCAAAGCCATGTGCATCCAGTTTCTCCAGGAGAATAATGTGGGAGACATTGTCAAAGGCTTTCCTGAAGTGTAGGTAGAGTACCTCTCCAGCCTTTCCATCATCCACCCAGCAGGTCACCTAGTCATAAAAGGAGATCAGGTTACTCAACCAGGACCTGCCTTTAATAAATCCATGCTGGCTGGATCTGATCCCCTGGTTTTCCTGCACACACTGTGCAATCGCACTCAAGATGATCTGCTCCATAACATTTCCTGGTACCAAGGTCAGACTGACAAATCTGTGGTTCTCTGGATCATCTGTTCAGCCACCCTTGTAGATTGGCTAGTCTCCAGTTATCTGGCATCTCCCTGGTTGACCAGGACTGCCGATAAATGACTGAGAGTAGCTTGGCAAGATCTTCTGCCAGCTCCCACGGTACCATCAAATGGATCCCATCTGGCCCCATAATCTTGTGCACGTCTGTGATGAGCAGCAAAGCCTGAACTGTTTCCTCCCATATTGCGAGGACTTCTTTCATCCTCTCATCCCTGTCATCCAGCTCAGGGGAGCTGAGCATAACTGGCTGGACTATTAAAGACTGAGACAAAGACGGAATTAAGTATGTCAGTCTTTTCCTGATCCTTGGTGACAATGTTTCCTCCTGTATCAAGTAAAGGATGAAGATTCTTCTTGGTCCTCCTTTTGTCACTAATGTACTTGTAAAAACTTTTTGTTGTTTTTTTTTTTTTTAACTACAGTGGCCAGATTAAGCCCTATCTGGGCTTTTGTCTTTCTGATTTTCTTCCTGCGTAGTCTAAGAACATCCTTGTAGTCCTCCTGAGTTGCCTGCCCCTTCTTCTCCTGAGTTCTAGCATGAGTTCCCTGTTCAGCCAGAACAGTCGTCTTCCTCACTGGCTCATCTTTCAGCTTGTGGGCACAGCCTGATCATGAGCCTTTAAGATTTACTTCTTAAAGAGTGTCCAGCCTTCCTGGAACCCTTTGCCCTTCAGGACTGCCTCCCAAGGGACTTGCTGAACTAGACTCTTAAGTAGGCCAGAATCTGCCCTCTGAAAGTCTAAGGTAGCCATTCTGCTGATCTGTCTCCCTACTCGTCCAAGAATTGAAAACTCTTGTCATTTCATGATCGCTACACCCAAGAGGGCCTCCAACCTCTGTTTATAGATAACAGGTCTAGCAGGGAGTCTTCCCCAGTTGACTCACTCACCGTGTCAGGAAGTTGTTCTCCACACACTCCAGGAACCTCCTGGACTGTTTCAATTGTGTTATTTTTCCAGCAGACATCAGATAAGTTGAAGCCCTCCATGAAAACAAGGGCTAGCAATTATAAGACTTCTCTGAGCTGCTTGTAGAATGTTTCATCTGCCTTATCATCCTGTTTGGGTGGTCTGTAATAGACTTCTACCAGGATATCCACCTTATTGGCATTCCCCCTGATCCTTACCTATAAACACTCTACCTAGTTGCTATAATCGCTGAGCTTGATACAGTTGAAACACTGATGTACAAGACTTTCCCTCCACCTCTCCTTCCTTGCCTGTCTCTTCTGAAGAGCTTATAGCCGTACATTGCTACGCTCCAGTCATTTGCACCATCCCACTATGTTTCTATAATGGCAACTATGTCATAGTTTTCCTGCTGCATAATGGTTTCCAGTTCCTCCTGTTTATTGCCTATGCTGTGTGCATTGGTAACAACTTCAGTTGTGCTATCAATCATGCATGCATGATTTTTATCTCCTTCCCCCTCCAGCAAGCCTGGTGCCTTGTAGACCAATCCATGATCAAAAACCCCAAAATTCTGCCAGTGGCACCAGGCTTGAAGACAGTTGCTGACTAGCGTGATTTTCCCATTATTTTCCCTATTGTTCTTCACAACTGGCAGGATAGAAGAGAACACTACTTGTGCTCCTGATCCTTTGACCCTTTGGCTGCTTTGAAATCAAGAGAGGGGTCTCTCTTGATTTTCCTCTGACTTGAAATTACAACTTCATCACTGCCCACCTGAAAAACCAGTACTGGATAGTAATCAGAAGGGTGCACCAGGCTAGAGAGCTTCCTAGTGACATCTTATACCCAGACCCCAGGGAGGCAGCAGATTTCCCCAGGGGACAGATCTGGTTGGCATATCAGGCCATCCATTCCTTTCGGAGTGGAGTCACCAGTGACAACCACGCTTCTCTTCTTAGCATAAGCAGTCATGATACATGCAGTTGACTGGCTTGTCCTAAGCATCGCCTCCAACCTGAATGGACCTTTGTTCACCTCATCATTTTCTTAGTCCTCAAATTCCAGGGCCTCATGCCCCTTGTATGATGACACCTGGGAAGGTAAGGCAGGCTGGGAAGGGACTCGCCTCCAAGAGCAGGGACCTGCTCTTTCCATTCCCACATGTCTCTTAGGTAATCGCTGTCTACCTGATGACAGGATGGTAGGGAATCTTACACTTCTAGTGGTATGCTCCTCCGGAGTGTTTGTTTCTGGTACAGAGTGTCTCCACCAGTTTATTTCCTCTCACGCTCCCTGATACTTCTTAACCTATCCAATTCTGCTTTCAGGAAAATGTGCAATATCTTACTAAAAAAGAGCAAGTGATTTTTTTTTTTTTTGCAAGTTTATTTAGCAGAAAGATAAAACAGTAGCATACTTTACCCCCTGATTATACAAATATGTGTGGAAAAATTAAAAGATATGCAGGCAATCTATCTCTTTGTAATGTGTGTTCCCTGAAATTATTTGCTTATTTTAGGAGTATTTTAAAATAGATCACTGAGATTGTTCATGTATTGCATTTAATTAAAAGTACCATACATGTATTAAATAACAAGCTGGTCCAAATTTGTAAAATTTGGGACTTTTCCATATATCTTAGAATTAGACTGGCAGAATGTAGTAAGAAATTTGTGGGTAGGCATAGGATGAATTATGGCCTTACATCTGCTTTATGGGAGAGTTTTCTTTGTACAATAAATGAGATAAAAATTTGAGTGATACCAAGCTTGAATTATTCAATTGACTTGATAACCAGAACACTTTGTTCTCTAATCTAGTTGCAGAATTATGTGGAAGTCATTTACTTTTTAACAATATAAAAATGAAAAAAAAAAAACCACCAAAAAAACCCCAGTGTTAGTAAGAATACCACAGTATGTTTTTATAAGATTCACAAACCCAGATTAAGCAATATGGAGAAGGGCTAAAGTTTAACAGAATTTTTATAAAAAGGAAATAAATATTTCTGCATGTCGTATGTTATAGTATATAGGAATCATTCCCACAGTGCTATATCCAAAGAAAGCACTTGTTTACTGTGTAACTTTTAATCAGCTCTTTTTTGCAGTTCTTCAGCAGTTTATTGAAAATGTGTTTTTTATTTTGTGTGTGTGTATGTGTAGTAAGTAACTTTGTAAGGAAAACAGTGTGTTTTAGTGTATTTTATAGCCTCTACGGAAATATTTCTACAGCATGATGATCTTACTTGGTGTCAATTTTTTTTCAGAGGAAAGGGTTATCTGTTCATGTCATTCTGGTTTCAATACTTTTACCAAAGTTCTTTTGACATTATTCTAAGAATCAAGAGGATTTTATGTTGTGGATGGGCTGCACAACAGATATTCTCAGAATTCCAAGTATTCACATTTACAAGTGTCCATATACTACCAATCGCAAAACATGGGATTAAAACACTTGCAAACTGAGCCCAAAATGTTTGTCGAAGTTCATTTAGACTCTAAGAAGAGTACATGAGCTTAAATATAAATAATCTTATTTATGTAATTCTCATTACTTTTCCCTGCCTCCTCTTTTTCCTCCATTGGCCACAAATGCTTACTGGAAAATTTTAGTTCTAGATTGTGCATTTTCACAGATTAGTACTGTTTAGTTTTAAGATGCCCCATGTTTCTACTTAATGGGAAGCAGTCCATAACATTTTTCTTTTTTTTTTTTTTTGCTTCATTGAAGTGATATTCTGTGTTTGATGTTGTAGATAATACAGCCAGTATCTTGACAAGACGAAGGAGATACAGTCGAACCACTCAAGACATCTATTACCTCCCAGTTTTGATTTCTGATGGTGGAGTGCCCCCTCTCAGCAGCAGCAGTACTCTCACAATTAGGGTTTGTGCATGTGAGAGAGATGGACGAGTAAGAACTTGCCATGCTGAAGCTTTCCTCTCCTCAGCGGGCTTGAGCACAGGAGCTTTAATTGCGATCCTTCTCTGTGTCATTATTCTTCTTGGTAAGGCATTTTCAATATTAAGTAATGCTGTCCTTCTGCTGGCTCTCTGAATGTGACAGGGTAGAAATTTTTAATACGGTATGTTTTTGAACCAGAAGTTGCTTGGTAGTACAAAGTAATTAGAAACATTTAGCTGTGATTAGGGGGGAAAGGTTTAGCTAAACTTAATAGGGAAAAATGCCTTTAAAGTACATTCATTAATATCTGGAATCCACTAGAAATTATTTTTCAGAGATTATCAAGTAATTAGCACTGCAGAACTTTTTTCTGTAATTTGGAAAAATTTCAAAAAGCCACTGACTCTAATTCCATGTCTAGAACAGTGTGAAAAATGATAGAAAAGAGATGAGGAAAGCTTTTTGAAATACATTATACTGTAAGAAGCACTATTAGCACTGTACAAAAGCCATTTCTTAATTACCTTTGTGGGATAAGCTGATAGCAATGCACAGCAAAATCCACAGGGGCAAGGGACATAGGAGATGACTCCACTAGATAAATGCCATTGCAAGTGCATTTTCTCTTGACTTTTTCTTTTATATATTTTGCCCAGGCCAATTTGAATGTTACCCATTAGCTTGGGGAGCTTTTTGTTTGGTTGGTTTTGTGCTTTGGTTTTTTTTGGTTGGTTGGGGTTGTTATTTTTTGTTTGTTTGTTTTTAATATTTGTTGGGTTTTTTTGTTTTGTTTGTTCTGTTTTGTTTTTCTGGCAGAGACACATCTTGCTGGGTACATATCTCTGCTACTCATGCACCTTTCTGCATTCTATATAGAGAGCAAGAAATAACAGGAACTGCAATGTGACCCACATGGGAGATTTTGAATTTGGGTTAGTTTTTTTTTTCCAGAGGCTCTACATTTTATAAGGACTATTTTCATCATGGCTTACTTCAGACCTTCTCTGTCAGAAAGCTGTTTTAAAAAGTATATTAACACATTTAGTTTACAATCTTTTATTTTATCACACAAGTTTCAATATTCGTAAGAGAAATAGAAACCCTTTATATTTTACTTCAATATATATGCTAAATATTGGTTTTAATGAAGCACTGAAAGCCCTTAACGGTGTTTCTGAAAAATGTCAGAGCTAGTTACTCATTTCTCATTTAACTGAAATTATGTCCTGTTATGTCCTAATAATCTAACTAGTAGATTTTATTACTGTCTCAAGAAACTCCAGTAATTCCTGCAAAGACCTGTGTAGCAGAAAAGTACTCTTTAATGACCCTTTGGAAGACCAGGCTATATTGCAAGTTTGTCGTTTCAGTACTTATTTTTTCATATTGTATTTTTATTATTTCATTATATATATTATATTTTATTATATACTTATTCTATTTTATTATTTTATTATTTTTCATATTTTGTACTTTATTTTTTATACTTTCCGCATTATTAATTTTTTTCTAGTAGTTGTGTAGTGTCTGCTTTTTGGGTTTTGGCTTGTTGCTATGTCAAAACCACAGTTGTGTGGATTTCATGGGTGCTTTTCAGGCTTACTATAACCAGGTAATGTGTTATACAACAAAGGCATTGCTCTTTTGGGAATGTTTAGTATGTGATTTTCCAGATTGGAGAGATTTGGTGACCCTTTGTTACAGAAGTGTACCTTACATAATGATTCCAAATACCAATATTAGCCTGAAAATATTACTTCTCTGTGACTTAGTATCTGCTATTACTTTAGCATATATCTGCTTACTTCAGATGTAAACTTTAAACCTACTCTAATATCTGCAGTTTTCTCTTTAGCAATTGTGGTCCTTTTCATCACCCTAAGACATAGCAAGAAGGAACCCTTGATCATTTCAGAAGAAGATGTCCGGGAAAACGTTGTGACATATGATGATGAGGGTGGTGGAGAAGAAGACACAGAAGCATTTGACATCACAGCACTGCGGAATCCATCAGCTGCTGAGGAGCTAAAATACCGGAGGGATGTTCGCCCTGAAGTGAAGCCTGTGCCCAGGCATCATCCCTCCCCAAGCCTTGACAGTATAGATGTTCAGGAGTTCATTAAACAAAGACTGGCAGAGGCTGATCTGGACCCCAGCGTGCCCCCATATGACTCCC
This sequence comes from Bucco capensis, assembly GCA_013396975.1. NCBI lineage: Eukaryota > Metazoa > Chordata > Aves > Piciformes > Bucconidae > Bucco > Bucco capensis. The sequence goes on along the minus strand of VWZO01001651.1, from coordinate 32,801 downwards.
TACAGACATATGCCTATGAGGGTTATAGATCAGAAGCTGGATCTATCAGCTCTCTGGATTCAGCCACAACACACTCTGACCAGGATTATAATTACCTTGGAGACTGGGGACCTGAGTTCAAGAAGCTAGCTGAACTCTATGGGGAAATAGAATCAGAAAGAACAACTTAGTTGTAATTCCCAGAAAGAGAAGTTCCAAAACAACTGGAGAAATAATGACAGCAACAGTAACAAAAAATGAATACAGTCCTTGGAACTGAGCAAGTTATATACAGTGACTGTAGAACAAGTGCCCTTTTCATATTTGAAACTGGGTTCTCCAATTGGAAGGAAGTAACATTTTGAAAAATACAGAAAAAAGAAGCTATTGTCCCTTGTGTATATTTTTTAATTGCTCAATAAAGTCGGTGGTACCATATCTGTAAACAATACCTAACGTAAAGCCCAGCAATGACATTTTTATTGCAATATGCTTAATATCTCCAAGCTACAGTATGTTTATGGTCACACCTGTTAAGGAAGATAGCTGACAAAAGAGCAAATCTCATGCAGGTGGTTGTGATGTTCCATTTCTAGCTGTGCTCTAGGCCTTGTGATCCCAATGTGAGGTAATCAATGGGGTTTACTATCAGTGTGAGAAGTGCTAACAGGCTGTTTCTGTTACAGAAGGGATAAGCCACACCTGTCCTCTTAAATGAATGGTCCTGTGATGATTTAATCTTATTGAATTAACAGGTTGCATTGAGATAATGTCATTTCATTATGTCCTTCATAATCTATTCATACATAATTAGCTAACAGAGGGAAGTCATCTTTATCTGTTAGCTCCGACATGGCTCTAGCCCATAATCCAGGCTTGCTCTGTTACTGTGTGTCAGAGGATCTGTTGTTGCCAGTGTTGCACTTTTTCTTTTTGTCTTTTCACGGGAACATCATTCTTTACATGAAATGTGTCCACAGTACTCTTTATGCAGCAAAGCAGATGAAGCGTAGGCCTTTTCAATAAAAACAACAATGGCAGCACCATTAAACCATGCAGTTTTTTGGTTCACTGAGCTTCACTTATGTCAGTAGATGAAGCTTTTCAAATCTTTTGCTGGTCTGAGTCCAGGAGCTACAACAGCCAATTTAAAACACAGAGTTCTTAATCATAATATCTCTCTATTTCCATGTGTGACTAAAAGCAAAATAGAGCTGTTCATAAGATATCGGGATAGCAAAAAATGAAACAGAGGGAGTGAGATGGTGATGCTTTTTTCCTTTTCATTTCAATCTACAGATATTTAATTTCTCTAAGAATTATTTCCATCTAAACAGAGCAAGCTTTTTTTTTTTTTCTCCCTGTTTCAAGCATCGTAAGAACAGGAATGTTTTAAGTAAGTGAAGGAAGAAAAATTAAAATCTGCCATTATTACTGTTCTTATCAATTAGATAAAATGATTTCTTATATTAGTGACCTTTTAACATTGCAGAACTGCTAAACAGTTCTGCTTAACTTTGTAGGCTGCTTAACACATAACCCAGCAGATTAATAGGTTTTCCTTTGTTTTCTTTTAAACCTTAACATTATGTTTGTCTTTCTTGTGATAATACTATGAGAGGATGAGAGCTCATAATATCCCATGAAAGATTATGACCTATAAGGCTCACCAGCTGTTACAGTCTTCTGCTTCTGAAAAAAAAAATTGTACCTTCACTTAGGGAAGTAGACTTCTTGCAATATTCATGTGATAGGGAAACTGTCCAGAGCAGAAGCTGTGTACTGTTTTTTTACTCACTGGGCTGATGTGGAGAGTGGTACAGATCTGTAGACTCCACTAGACTCCTCCCTATACTTTTTAGGTGCCTCTTCATCTTAGAGAAGGGTCTGTATTGCTGACCTACTATGGGCCACACAGGTGAAACAGATTATTAGGCCTTCCCTTCTTTACTGTATGGTTGGGTAGGGCCTAGGAATGATTGAAACTTTTGATGAGTTCTACTTTGGGGATTTTTATTTTTTTTAATGAAATCCTTCCTGAGATTTAGTTGGCTGCTTTTGATTTAAACAGACTTCTGGGAAAATTAGCAAGTAGTTTTATAAGAAACTTTTCAAACTATAAAAAGTATTAGTTGCACCTAAACTGTATAGGGAGGAGTCTAGCAGAGTCCACAGATCTGTACCACTCTCCACATCAGCCTTTCAACCAATTCCCAATCCATCTCACAACACAGTCTCCCAATCCACACTTCTTAAGTTTTGCAATGAGGATACCATGGGAGACAGTATTGAAAACTTTGCTAAAGTCAAGAAAAACCACATCCACTGCTGTCCTCTCATCTATCCACCTAGTTACTCCATCATAAAAGGCTATCAGATTAGTCAAGCATGACCTGCCCTTAAGGAATCCATGTTGACTACTTGTGATAAGCCTCCTCTCCTCCACATACTTGGAGGTGGTGGCAAGTACAAACTGTTCCATCACCTTTCCAGGCATGGAGGTGAGTCTGACTGGCCTATAGTTACCCAGGTCGTCTTTCTTGCCCTTTTTGAAGATTGGGATAACATTGACCTTCTTCCAGTCCTCAGGCATCTCTCCCATTCTCCACGACCTCTCAAAGATTATGGAGATTATTTCCCTTTCTGTCAACATCTGAATCCACAAGGCAATTTAGAGGGGAAAAACTCCAAACTGTAAAATATTCTGATTGTTTGGAAATAGTCTAATAGTCTGTACTCAGATTTTTAATTTTTAATATTTGGTTTTTTTTACCAAATACACAATCTTCTAGAAATGAACTTAAGGAGACATTCTCATTATAAAGTTAAAGAGATGCTTTGGTGCAGTAAGAGTTTTACTCAAGCTGAGAATGGTTTAAGTGTTATATTTTTTGGGGGTAGAATTAGGATATATTTTGGTTTTGTCTCAAATGAAGAAACTAATAGTGCAGGATTTTATTATGAGAAATTTTGTTTTGATTTAGCTTGCACTTGCTTACAGCATTAGTAGTACCATGGGCCATAATATTTTGTACCACATCTGCATAAAACTGCATTCATTGTTGCATTATAATTTGGAGAATCAGGTATTAGTTTTCTCGATGTTTGTTCCCTCTGGCACTACAGCAAAGCATGAAGAATCAATTGTATTTTGTGATTTAAGCAGTCTTCCCACTATTGTTTTCTTTTTGTTTGCACGGCAGAACATTCAGGCTTAAAGCCAACAGAAGTACAATGATAAAAGCAAATAATCACTCCTTACACTCATGTTCTAATTAAGATAATGAGAGAAGGAGGTCATATCTCATATAAATAAGAATCCCCTTTCTACAATTCCTGTGTTCTCTTTCCTGCAGTACACCATGTGCATCATACACACTGTCCCAGGAATTCAGAATCCTTTAAAATTCTGCAGGGTTACTGAGACACTGCTTCAGCGATGCTGCAGTGTGTCCTGTCTGGTGTGTCCTGTCTACAGTGATCTCCAAATGTGCTTTTTTTATCATGATACGTCTGCATGCTTGTTATGCTTACTGTTTTTTATTCAAGTATACACCACAGTGCCGTGTTGTTTGCATGAAAAATAGCAGAATATTAAATCTTCAGGGCCACAGGAAAAGGCCTCAAAATGCAGAAACAACAGGTTTACAGATTTCTTTTCATGATCCCATAAATTTTTCCTTGGGTCCTTTGTGTCCCCAAAACAAATCTAAACTATATTTGAGAATTTCTGTGTTAACGCTGATTAAACTGGAAGAAAATTTAACACTGCCCGTGGAGGGCATGGTCATTTGATATCATTGCTGATTTTTAAAAAGTATATATTCAGTGAAATTATCATGGGAAACTCTTTCCTAGTTTATGGTTAAGTCTGAATGCATAGACTTTGCTTAAAGCTTTCATGGATCTTTTATGTACTCATATTCTCAAATATTTTTCTATTAGCTAAAATAAAAATCCTATTGCTGGTTAACAACTAAGCACTGAAAACTGCAAGTTTTACTTGAACTGGAAGATAATGAGTGAATTTAAATGGTATATGCAAAGTACTGCTTAAGAGCTTCCCAATTTAGAATTTTATTTCTGCAACAGATATTCAACTAATAGAACATTTACACCAAATTAATTAGTCACATTCCTTTAAACAAACCCTCTTTCTTGTAATCGTGAGGCCACTGAGTAAGCTTGACACATCATCTGAGAAAATCATCTTTAAATATTTTAGAATGTGAAAATAGATTATCAACCTAAAAACAGTAAAAAATATAATTTACTGCACTGTAGAAACAAGAAAGAGTTTGATTTCAACTGGCATTAGATTAATACCCGTACATTGAATACAAATTAATTTGTTTATCAGTGTTACCATTTATTACATACACATAATAGATTGTAAAAGTTGGAAGTAATTTCACCCTATTATGCACTTCATTTTTTGCATTCTACTTAGAAAACCAAAATAATTTTTAACATTTTGGGGCTTGAACTCTAACTGATGCAGTTGTTTAGGTTATGAATACTGCAAGAAAATGTCTATGTGAACATGTTCTCACTGGTATTTAAAAGGAATTACAAAATTTCTGTGATTTAAGGCTTTGTAAAATCGTCCCTTAGAAAATCTAAGTATTGTACCATTCTGGAGTTAACCAAACTCATAGATTAACAAAAAGGGTAACAAAGGAAATATTCTAAATGCAGAGAAGAATGTGAAATTATGCTTCTTAGGATTACTTTGTGGATTATAAAGTGCTAAGACCTTGTACTTGCAGTACATATTAATGGCACAGTACATTCTAAGGAACATTAGGAGCGTGTTGCAAGTATTGGGTCATCATTATTTTTCCAAAGTGTCGAAAAAAAAAATATATATATTTAAAAAAAAAAAGAGTAATGTAAAGTATACCTCCTTATGCAAGCATTACTGATAGAAATTGTTACATTTTCTTTTAATAAACAAAAGGGACAAAATCTTTTATTCGTATTTTTCAAATAAAATATGTTCTTTGCTATGGTGATGGGTTATTGTATTCCTCATCACAACTAGAATGGGTTACTTTCTGTTCACTCGTGTGTTTTATACTCACCAAAGAAATATAACAATCTAAAGGCCCTATGTCTTTAAGAATCAGATGTGATATAGCAGCATTAGTGAGGTCAACATCAGAAACGGTATGGTAACTTTAACTAGATTTTAATGCCTGGTATAGTCACTCAGTTGTGTCACTATTTCAAAGACTGTCTTACATGATTATTGCTACAAATGGATAAGGAGAGAGGAAGAGACACCAAGAGATACTATGCAACAGACTGCAGTATAACTGCTAAATGGTTCATTACTTTTACTTGTGGCAACTATTCCTCTCCAACCATCACTGTCCTGAAGCTGAAATACAGTGTTACAGGATGCATACATTATCCACATGAGTGAGTTAGGGAACTGCACATCTATGAATCCAGATTGGTGGTAACAGCAGGGGCTATTGTCCTAAGCTGACACAGAATAGATGAGAAAAAAACAGAGAAGGACATTCACAATGATCAAACTCGGACACATGCAATCCACTTGCACAGGACTCACCCATTTCTTCTCAGAGGAATTAACAGGCATTACCAACAAATTATGTATTAGAAAATATTGATACCATGGCTCATGAGGAACTTTTTGTTTGCAAGACCTTCTTTCCCAGGCTGACATAAAATTAAAAAATAAAGCTAAGACTGACAGGAACTGACAATACAATTTTGTTATAGTACCCTGCTTGTTCTGCTTTATTGCCTCCAGGCCAATTTAGATTGTGTATCAGCATACTATGCAATTCCCACACGTGCCTCAGCACAGGTCCAGAAAAAATTATTATGGTAGTAATAGTATTTCAAGAAAATATTGTAAGCCAGTAAGTTCAGGGGAGGGAGTAGTGGGTTTGTGTTTTTTGTTTTGGTCTTCATTTGAGGTGTTTAAACTTTCTAAAGAATGTTTATAAATATTTTAGATCATCTTTCATATCTAGAATTCATTGAACTCTTTTGTCTTAACAAAGCTTACTCCCTCTTACATTATTATTAAATTTTAGGTTGCTTGAAGTATGTACTACTCCTTCTATACATGGCCAGTGTGTTTGATATTTAATTACAGAGAATCTTCAAAAGCTAAAAAGGTTTGCTTGTGAGTTTGGTAGACTTCTGTGGGCATCATGATTCTGGGTAGCATTTCTGTGCTCAAAAATCCATCAACACTCCTCAACCTTTAATGAGTTTAGAAAATCCTGAAGATCCAACAAACTCTTTCCACACTAGCTACCTCCAAATTTGGGTTGTTCTGGAAGTGCATGTCATAAAGCATATTATAGCTGGTGGGCAGTCAGTGCCTGCAGAAACATCCTATCCAGCAAAGTAACGTTCAAAGAGGAAAAAGACATTGACATTAGGACTCTTAGAGGATTATAGGGCATACAGAGCTTGAAAGAAGGTTGTACATTGTCCACTTAAAAACTGAATTAATATCCATGTTCCACGTTTGAAAGTAATACTTTCCTATATCTTCTGGAATTGATTTTGGAACAAAGCACCTACAAGTAAAATTCAGCCGTGTTTTGAAGTCCCAGGCACAACACATCTAACAAATAATTTCAAGATAGGATTTGGGTTGGGCAAAAATCACATCCTGGTTGTGTACAAAAGTAAAGTTCACTCTTGCTAAGCAAACTGGTTTTTTGATAGTTTAGATCTATTGATTTAAAACTATGCTTGAATTGTAAAGGTATATGAAAATATGTACATCCTGATTTTGCCATGAAGGCCACATTTTAATTTCTCAATAAGAAGTAAAACCAGCTCACAATCTACTGTTTGAAATCCCTTTAAACTTACTCTTGTGCAAACTTGTATTTTCCAGTTAGTTTCAATGTCTTTTACACATAATTTTCAATTGGGAAATGGTAACATGGATGAGAATAATTCAGAGAATAAAAGCTTTTTCATCTGTAGCTTCTATAACTGTTGAAAGAAGACTAATATAGAAAATGTCTTTATGAAACAAATTGGATTATCAGCACTGGAAATCATGTCACTTACTTATGATGTTGGTAATAATAAAATAATAATGTTCTTGTTCTTTCTTGTTTTTATCATAAATATCAAATCAGAAATTCTATTATCTGTCTCTAAGGTGTTTCAAACCTGACATATAAAGGGAACATCTCTGTGAACAAAGTGTCTGTTAGTTCTGATTTGCCTGTCCTGAGACTGGGATTTTTTTTTAGTTTCATAGAGTTGATTTTTTTAAGTATGCTTTAAGTGATAACTAATTGAGATACATAAGCACAAATACAGAATACAGTTTTCTGAGAGAGAAGGAAATGAAACGTAAAGTAAACCTCTTAAATCTTCTGCATGGGACACAAGCTCAGAAACCATCGCTCTAGTACTACATTTTGTGTCCTTATTTCCCAAACGAGCATTTCATGTATCTTTAGCATGCTTTTTTCAATAATATTTTATTGGTTCAGTAAGACTCACTAAAATTTTTTCAACAAATTTTATTCTTCAAATTTCTTCAGAACATTAAGAAGTCACTTCTGTTGAATGTGATGCTAAGTCTGTCAGAAGGACTGTTCTTTGACCAAGTCCAGGAGACAATGTCTCATAAAAATCTGTAAAGACTAATCAATAACTGACAAATCAAAGCACTATATCATCGATATGGAAGGTTGACTTCAGAGAAAGGCATTGGATGGGAATCTCTCAGTTCAGCTATTCGTTTATCATAATCCTACATCATAAATCTCATTGAAATTTTACTGATTGCTTAATGAACATTTTGGGGTGAAACAGCATTTTTATTTTCTGTCAAGCTCTGTGAGGCTGAGCGATCCTGAAAGCTTGAGTTACATATTATTCACTTCATAACTTTCTGTACTGTTTCGTGTTGTTTGCTTTCTTTTCTATGCCCACCAGCTCCCTATTTGTGCTTCATGCTTGAAGCACTGTAGTACAATAATTTATAAGAATGTCAGGGGAATCCAGGAATAAAAATTCTTCTCTCAAAAAAATGGAAATACTTATCTGTAGTATCTGATGCCAAATGTACTATTAATTTTTTTTTTACTCTGGGACAAACATTTTGATGGAACTTTATCACAACCAAATTCCTTATTTTTTCCCCATGCATAATATTATTAAATTCTAACCAACTTGTGTTATAACTTAAACGATCTTCTTTATTAAGCTTGTTATTAAGCATTTATATTGGCAAAGACTCTAATGTCCTAAATCACATAGAAAGTGATTACCTAAGGAACTTCTGACTTAAAAAACAAGATTTCTAAATCCAATGTAAAAAAGTAAAGACTTGGAAGGGAAGGGAGGGGATTTTGGGAAGCATGAAGAGCTATGGAACAGTGGTAGGGTAGATAGCAAAATCACACGGTAGATACAATTATTGGTGAAATGATCAGAGATAAGTCATAGAATCAATAAAATACATAGTGATGTAGGACAGATTTTTCAGTAATTATTACAATTTTTATTGTAAAACTTTATGAATTAATACTGCAATATTTTATGACTACTCCCATTAAAGATAATAAAATGGTATATGTGATATATAATGGAGATAGACTATGAAATTTGGAAAAAGATAAATATTGAAAAAAGAATATCTTTAAAACTTACTTATCTGTTTGTATTTCTGTACACTATCCATCTAATGCTAATTTCTATTGCTGATATTGTAAATGCTGAGTCAGTCATGCACATGCAAATTCCCACTGGTATGCTTAACTTTTTGGCTTGCTAATTTTTTTATACAGATTTTGAAAAAAAATTAGTTTGTTCTGCACAAAGTTTTGGACTATATTTTTAAATGAAAAACTGCTGCAATTTCCTTACTTCCGAAGGAGAATTTGAATTTTTGTGATAAAGATTACACACTACAAGGACAGTGAGTGTAGCTACACAGAGGACTGCAGGTGAAAGAGGTCATGTGCCTTTTTACAGGAATTGATTAATTTTGCCTGATTGGTAATCACACAAAATATTGTCAGAGTTCATGAGACATTGGAGAAAGCTTCTGTCATGATGTACATATCAAAACCTCTGCTGACTCTTTTCCAACTCTTTCACATATCAAATTTCAGATTAGATGAGGTTAATGTGATTTCATTTTTCACACTTTGTTTAGCTTGTGTGAAAAAATAAAAAAGCCAGAATATAGATGTCATACAAGACACAGAACATAAATGCACAATATGTGCTCCCAATACTATATTCAGCTTGCTATCTAAGCTTTATCTTTAAGAAAGCAAAAAAAGGCAAACTCTTTGGCTAGCTTAGACCTTCAGCTTCTACACTGGGTTCTCATCAGTCATGTCATGAAATTATAATTTTTATGTGTACATACTAAGATGCAGTGGTCATACAAAAATGGACTGACTTTGGACAGCAGTTTAGACTTGATCTCAGGCCTTCTTCTGCCAAGTTATATTTTAGAAACAAAGAACCAGACAGATGATAGTAACATCCCAATTTAAGTGTGTGGAAAAGGTACTTTCTGTCTTGTAGAGTTTTACGTGACAACCAAGAAGATGATCTCTGCTTTGTTCCTGTGGAAAAGAAAACTTTTTCCCTAGGAAAGTGAAAAGCTTCTCCTTGTTTGCAAGGTGTTTTAAGTCAGACATCACAACTTGAGATGATTCATCCTACATGTGAGAGGTTATGATGGTCCCTTTACATTTTACATAGTTGCTGTTGGTAGTGCAGTCTGTATGGCGGTTGGTATGCATCCTATTCTCAACAGATTTTAATAAAAATGATGGTAAATTATTTGGTTAAATAAATTAATATGAAATACTGAGCATTTCAGTTTAAGGTCACTTGTTCATATTTGAAATGGAAATGAGAAATGCTAGTGTGATTAGGAAAAAATTACTGTTTCTTTACATGGAATTTGTTTGTAATCTCACTTCAGTGTTAGTACAGAAAATCTGCATGATGGCAGTGCCAAGGAGATTGTCATTCATCTGATCACCATATTCCTGTCTGCTTCTACTTATATTCCAAGTTTCTTATTTGACTTTGAGGATCTGACAAGTACTTCTACAAGCAGCCCTATCCAATCTTCAATTAATAGCTCTGTGGCTGTATTCATTACAGCATTCCATTTCCAGCTTCCATCCTTGCTTCATCACTGGTGGTCTTTCCAGATTAGAGTGGGAAACCATCAAAATCTGAATAAATCATTTTAAGAACGCATCAAAGTAACCTTGCTCTGTCTGGTTATAGAATGTAACTATTTTTTACTGTTTTGATATACATGAAATACAGCTTAAATTCCCACCTCTTCTCATCAGGCAATTAGAGTTTAGCAATGCTGCTTCCACTTTCCCAAAGTGAAACCTGAGCTAAGACATTCCACAATCAAAACCCAGAGGAAATGGCCAAATAATAGAAAGATATGGTGACAATAATATCAGCCAAATGGTAGATAGGAGCAAATGGTAGAAATGTTTCTTAAACAAAGGACTGCTCAGTGGCCTCTGAATAGCCATTGGTAATGTAGAATTATTATGGATCTGTTGTAGAAAAAATACAATCCTTGGCCTGTAGTAGATATCAACCACAAGGTTCCCTTTTTTGCCTCAGTCTCTACTTTGTCTATATAACGATGTAGAATAAAGGCCAAATATTTTGGTAATGAGAGTAGCAGTAGCAGAAAACTTGTTCCTTGAGCTTACTATAATAGAAGTCAAATTCTGTCCATAAACAAATAATCTTTGCCTGTTTCTACCATTGATTTCCTATCTGTACTTAAACAAATACCCCAATATATGACAATCAGCAAGTAATGCTCATTTTTCTTCAGGTGCGTAACTAATTAGTCCAGCTGTTCAACTGTGCTTCCTGTAATCACACACTAAATAGAAGATGCTAAAAGGAAAGGTGCTGAAGCTTCTGGGTGATATTTTCTACTAATAATATGGAACCATAAAATTAGGTGATTTGGGATCTCATTTTTAGTATCCAGCTTTGAAAACCCCTTTTTGTTTAGTGCTTCAAGAACTTGGGGTGGAAGTGCTAGACAAATTTAAAGCCTACCTCTTCTATTCTTAAAATATTCCTAAAAAGTGTCTAGAAACTGTCACAAACAGAAAAACCAAGTGGACACAGCAATTCATAGGATATGTGAAGGTAAACTAAATCTAGTTTGTCAGAGGTCAGATTAGTAAGCATGGACACTGCATCTCAGGGTGTAACAGCAAAGACAACTTTATTATGGAATATTAACAATATATATAGCTTGAAAGATGGGAAAAGGTAATCTAACCTGGTGTTATGGTTACCTGACCCAAACAATGACAAACCAGCTTCACCCACCATATAAGGAAAGAGCCATCAAGGCCTTAATGGCTGGGTGATTTAAAGACTTAGCAGCCTAGCTGGAAGAAGAAACAAAGGTTGCTTCCACAGAGCAATCATTCCCTTTGTATCTTCTGATGTAAACATGTTTATGCTGACCTGCAACCTGGGCTCTGCTTGTGCTTCAGTGATTTTCCATACAGCTACATCTCTGGGTTTTTAATTTTTAAAAAATTATTTTTTTATTTTGTAAAACAAAAACTAGAGAGAACATATAACAATGTGCAGAAGAAACACAATAGCTCTAAACAGCATCACAGCGAATATCCTTGCAGTCCTGTATTATTCTCCTTCTGAATCTCAGGTGTTAAGTCCATCAAGTCACTTTTCACAGTCCATNTTTTTTTTTTTTAAATGAACAGATCTGTTTAAGGAGGGAAAAAAGTATATGAAAAACCCAAACTAACTTCAGATGGTGAGTTTAACCTCCAGTGGTCTTGTAGATTAAAAAACATTAAATCTTTTTATCTAAATTCTAATAAAAGTCATATCTCCCATGGTTTTAGTGACTGCTTCCAACTGCACTTAAAAGCTTATTATTTTCAGGTCAGGTAGTATGCACTGCAAAATGTTTTGGTCCCCCCCCCCTTTTTTTTTAAATAGTTTAAACCATTAACTTAAGGTTTGTTCTTACTTTGTTAAATTTAACCAGGGAAAAGCTTCATCTTTAAATAGAAGCAACATCATAAGTTTTAATTAATAGAGAAAATTGTAATGGCAAATCAAATCCATTGCAAATATATTAGCTGAGGAAAAAAAAAAATCTTTATTTCATCATATATTCTAAAATTAATAAAGTATGGGAAAGGTTGAGGCAGCTTGACTTCATGCTCAGGTAAGAGCACCCCCAGGGGAGGTACTGAGCTGTTGATTTTTCTGGGTGGAAAAGCCTCCAGAGCTGAAGGAAAACACACAATAAAGGGAAATTCTGAAGGTTTTGGGGGAAATAACTGCAGATCCTGGCAAAACTGAGATGGGCTGAGTTGGCTATTTGTTGAAAAAGTGGAAGTTTCAGGTGTCTACAGCTATGCTTTGATTTGGTCAGGATTCAGCCCAGCACTTTGGCAAGAGAGTAAATGGGGAAGGCAGAGGCAAATTATCACTTTGAGTGGGTTTTTCTGTTGTATTTTTAGAATATGTTTTGAACTAGATATCGACTTGTAATCTCAAAATAATGTTTTGAGTGAGAATGCAGTTAAAGTGAATATTTCTGTTTGCTTGCTTGTTTGCTTTCAGCATGCAAACCAGGGGAAAATAACCCCCAAGACAAAATGACCTTATTTCATTTGAGGTAAAACAACGCATTTAATTCAATCCAAGCTTGAAATTTCTGTTTTTCCTTTTCCTTTTTTTTTTTTTTTTTTTTTTTACTTTTGTCCTGACTTTCTTTATTAGCTGTTGTACCTGTTGTTGCTCTCTCAGGCTATCACTTGTCGCTGATTCTCCTGATACTAGACACCCCATGCCACTGTCCTACTGAAGACCCTAAGCCATCATAGGGTCTACATAGGGTCATTGGGCTACATAGTTTATGTTAAAGGCTAATCTACGAAAATTTCTTGAAGGTTTTGACAAGCCTTTGAATAAGGATAATCTGATTGTTTTAGTACACTTGGATTTCAAGTAAGATTTTTGACAAGATCCTTCAAAACCTACAATGCAATTACATGAGCTTAAAAACTGATTTAAGAACAGGAAACAAAGGACAAGAATATTTTGTAAATTTTCTCATTGTGAAAAGTACTGTTAGGCATTACGCTAGTGTTGGAAATGCTTGATAGAGTCCAAGATAATCTAGAAAAGCAAACTGTCAAGTCTTGCAAAGCAATCTGTGGATATTTAGTGCATGTACTGAAGTTGTAGATGAAACTGAAATAAATGCAAGGAAATGACCAAAGGCAAAACCAACTTAAATGCTCCTGCACCATGATCTCAGAAGAAATTATTACTCAGGGAGGACACTTTGAGTTACTATTTCTATCTAAATATCTGCTTAGCAGTCATCAAAATAAACAGAAATAAATCTAGTGTTACTTGTTATTATTCTGAAATACTAGAAGACCAATTAGAAAGTGTCATTATGTGGCTTTGAAAACACAGGGTGATTCCACATATCAGCTGTAAAACAATCTGGTCCCATATGAAAACCAGAGCAAGCACAGAGAACATTGCACAACAATATGAACTAGTACCCATCTCAGGAGATTTTAAAAGTTAGGGCTCTTAGATACGGAAAAGAAATGACTGATGAAAACAATATTTAATAAATTATTAAAATAACATAAAATTATTAATGTGATGCAGAAAAGAAATACAAATTTACTATTTTTTCCACAATAGAAGAACTAAGAGCCAAAAATCTGGGTTTAGTTAACAGATTTAAAATAAACTAAAGTAGGTAATTTTTCACGTGTTATGCAACTAAGTAGTAGAAGTCTTGTTGTGGACACATAGCTGATAGAGCCTTTTTTCCACACCAGATATGGCTTTGGAAGTAACATAGCTGAAATTTATTGTTATATACAGCATTACTGGCCTGCACCATCCTGCTGTGTTTGTTTTTAAAAGTTGTTTTGATCCAAATAAATATTGCCTAGCGGTAATAGAAAAATGAAAAAAATTGGTTTCTGGCAGAGGTAGCAGATACTGAAAATGAGACCAAATGACTATAGGGTTAAAACTGATTCTGGTGTTTCATGTGTAATGATTTGAAATATGAAGTAACCATCAAATAATTTCCAGCCCTTTAACACCTCCATCCCCTCCTGTGCCTTTTAGATTTGCCTGTCACCCAGTTACAGATGTAGTTCATGAACGAGTCCATTTAAAGTCCAATGAATTATGAAACTGAAGTCAAAGAACTACTGGCCTCTACTGATCCTATACTGGCCATAGACATCTATTATCCCATTCATAATTCTCTGAAGTGAATCATTACTTAATTAAATTACTGAGAGCTGAGATTACGGCACAACCACAGAAAATATTCAGAGAGTCAGTTTTAAAAATAAATAGATATGTGAACTATTATATTTCTCACCTCTGACTTTCATGAGATTCTTTCATATTATGCTTGAAATTGTACCTTACAAAATACCTTGTAAGAAACTAACTTAGCTATGTGCTTTGTTCAGTACCAGGATAACTCAAATGTTAAATATTGCAGCTGTATATTTTAAAACTTAAGAAATTCAAAGCAAACACAAACAACTGTTTAAATTGATCTATTGTTGCAAGTGGTAATTGGAAAGAATGACTTGAACTATCACACCTTTTGTTAGAAATGTGGTAATTCAAAAGAAAGGAAATTAATATTTTAAACGTATGGACTTATAAATATTATATTACCCATGTAATAAGCAACTAAATAATGAATATTATGCATAATATTGTATGCACCACAATATGCACAATAATATTATGCACAACACATTTGCTTCTTACCTGTAAATTAGTAAGTGCTTTTATGAGAATTATTTTCTTTTCTCCAGTCTCTAAAGTTTTTAAAAGGAACTCCTTTTAAATATATGATCCGATAATGTTTTATGTTGTCTAAGTAAAAATAGATTGTTTTTCATAAAAAAAAATCTAAATGCTGTTTGCTGAGAAAGATGTTCTACTTGAAATTTAACAGAAAGTGGTATAATCATATTGATTATAATAAAATGTGTATGAAACCTGTATTATAAATGGCTCTATGATGATCATTCTGTGTATACATACAGAGATGCAGCTATACACACATATAAAGTAAATACATTGCAGCTTATAATTCTTACCTTTCTTTTGCAGAATGAAGTTTGCATTCTTCACATATTTATACACTAAAATTTTGGGGGACCAATTGTACTGCAGTGAGCCATAGATTCCTTTCTACTTGATAAGCACAACATTTGTTTTTTGTATTTAAATTTCATCAGGATACACAAGCTTATATCTAACTAACAGGACGTTAATAGCTCTGTCAAAGTAATTTGCAAATGTGACAGCTACAACTATGGTTAAGAGCTTATTTATTTATACTGAACTTGTACCAATACAGTGGCCACAATAGTCATATAATCCAGTTAGGCATGGGCATTTAATGTGCTTCTGTGCAAAATGCGAGAGAAAATCTTGCTTATATAAATAAATCAATCTATTTTATTCAGAATATTCTAGGAATATCAGAATAATAAAAGCCATATATTACAAAGTTCTACTTACAAATCCAATTTTATTCATTAAAGCAGATCCACACCCTCCACAGATTCACACCACACATACACACTCCAGATACACTGTTTCATTTTAAAAATTTTAAATATGGTGTAAAATAAGTAATTTGGTTTTAATAAAGGGTTTTCACTGCTGTGAAACTGTATTTCCATACACCATTCTTTCTCATTCTTTGCACATGAACAGTCTTTAGGTAAATAGGTATCCAACCCTGTTCCAGAGCAAGACATTAGGATAACTATGTGTATCCTCTGGCAAAACAGAATTTCTTTATTCTTCAAGTCTTCAAGTACCATGCTGATGTAATACTCAAAATTTGAATGTGTTAAGGGTGCACCTACTATTTGAATGACAGCAAGTTTATGTTAAACTTGTGCTTTTAGAGTGTAATTAATTTTGTGTGAATTTAATTGCTCTTCTTTGTTAACTTGTCCATCTCTTATTCAAAAGACCACTATAAACAGAACAGGTTTAAAGACAAAAGTAGATTAGAAAGAATCACCTTGTTTATATATCATCTTGGTTGTTTTGTTTGTTTGATTGATTAAAATTAATTAACCTGCTACAGAAGTTCAAAACTTACTTGATTACTTAGTTTCCCTAGCAAAAGTTATGTCTCAGATTCTGGAAAACATAGCCATTTTAATAAATCCACTGATTTAAAAAATAAAAATGGGTCAAATTCAGTTGATAGTATAATTAATTGTAAAGACTTGCACAGCTCAATTTTGGAAAAAAATAACTTTCTTGTTATATTCATCTTTGAGTCTGTGAATTGACCATGTATTAGATAAAAGCGCAGAACACTCATGGAAAGTCACAGCTGCTTAAATCATTCTTCTGTGCTTAAACAGCATTCATTTCCTTGCTTTTTCACTTATGTGTTTACTAAAGTCAGCTGTTTTACTCATCATGCCAACACAGTTGAAACTGTTTCTGTGCACTTGCTGGCCTCTTGTGCTTTTGAGAGCAGTTAGCTTGATGTATTGGGTTTGGCTGAGATGGAGTTAATGTCCCCATACAGTTTTCAGAAACGCTGTGCCTCAGATTGAAGATAACGTGATGTTGTGACTGCTATAAGGCTGGCATAGCACCAAAGCGATGGGGTGGACAAGATCCTGGGAAGGGACGTAATCAAGACAGCTGACCCAAACTGACCAAAGAGCTATTCCATACCATATGACATCAGCTCAGGAATAAAGGGCAGAGGGGCGGAAGGAAGGGGCGGGAAGAAGACGTCTGCTCCCCAAGCAACCACTATGCGTTCCAGAGCCCTGCTTCCCGGAAAAGGGCCAGACATCGCCTATTATGGGAAGTAGAGACTAAAGCTCAATTTTGCTTTGCTTTGCTTCACGCGCGTGGCTTTGCCTTTCTTTATTTTGCTTATTAAACTGCCTTTACTAAAACCCATGGGCTGTTTCCATCCGTTCTCTCCCTCTTGTTGTGCCGTGGGAGGTGTGGGGCGAGAACGTGATAGAGAACCTTGGTGGGTACCTGGTATTCGGTCCAGGTCAACCCACCACACTTGATTAGACAGTGCCCGTTTTGACTGGCATGGATTTCAGGATCTAGAGTTTATTACCCGGTCACTAGGTTAGGGTTTTGTTTGCTATATGTCATTGACAATTACCCAACTTCTTGAATAATTAAATTCTAAACCCAATCACAATGCATGCCAGACCCTTTTAAAATGTTTCAGTATTTCTTTTTCCTTTATATGATTACAGAATTCTTATATATATACTAGTACTTTAATGTATTTTCCATGCTTACGTGCTAGTTCTAGAATTCTTTTTTTTTTAATACAGGAATGCAAGTAAGAAATGATGACTGGCTGTTGATTTCCATCAAAGGCTAATCCATATTAAAGGCTTTTAATGAAAAAAATAGACTGAAAAAGCCAAACAAGAAATTTACTGAAATAAAAACTATACAGTGATTTGCAGTACGCCAAATCACTCCCTCCTGAAGAGAGAACCAAAATGGCAGGATGTATGTATGGTACTTAGAGGGAAAGAACATACAATGAATAAAGTAGAGGGGAGGAAGTGGGGCTATGGCCTGCAGATCTGTGGTTGTAGTATGGCTGAGCATAAACCACTGATCAATGGCATTAGAAGGAGAGTGATATGCCGAGTGTTATGCAGAGCATCTAACACCCATGTACACAACAAAATAAAATAGATACTGTGCAATATAGTTTGCAATAACTCCTTGTTTGGTTCAGTTTGTATACATGATAAGTGTACTGATTATTCCATCATTACTGAGCTTGAAAATACAGAATAATAAAAGATGGTTGTCCGTTTCCCACAGAGACGCACTCAACGCATTTTTTTCAGTTTCATTTGTGACCTTCAACTGTGATTCACTGGACAACTTTCTGACCAGTTCTGCATTTATTTGATTGAGTTACATTCTCATACCTTGAGCGTGAATGTCACATATGATAATACCCCAGGCTTTACTAGTACCTACATACCTGAAACCTATTCTTTATTTAAAAGAAGCAATGCATTGAGGAAAGTGGAAATTTGGTTAGACAGAGAAGTATCTTCACTAACTGTGTGTTGGTTGATATTGCAAAGAGATTGCAGAATTATTTGTTTCAAAGTTGGACCTCAGTGGAATGATACATAGCATTTTGAGTTTTCTGTTTGATTCAGACTGGAAAAAATATTTCTAGTTTTCTAAGATGTTACATATCTTCCATTAATTTTCAAAATAGAGATTAATGAGTAGAACAATAACATGTGGAAAAAGCTTTGACCCTTTCTCATAAAAGCAGTCAGGGAATTTCCTAGTGAATTTTCTGATGAATGAAGGGAATTAAGATGTTACTTTGATTTTTAGTTCTAACAAACACACCTGCTATACTTCAGAATTTATTCGTTGTAGATGCTATTATCCATTTTGTTGTCTATATTCATCTGATGTTTCTGAAAAAACTTACAGTACAGTCATTTTGGTCTCTCATTAAGACTCGCATCTTTCTTCTGAAATAAGTATTTGAATATGTGTTTTTAATATAGTTTCTTTAAGAAATTCTTGTTTACTTCTGTTAATTTTTCATTCTGACCTAAATACATTCCTTCTAAGGAAGGAATGCAATCTACCATGACCCAGAACCTTTCAGAAAGTCTATCTCCCTCTTTATTCTGGACCTTGATGCAAAATTATGTGCCCCCTCTTTGTTTCTTATTTCTTTGCCTGTCCTAAAAACCTGTGAAATTGATGTTCTTTTAAATAATAATTTAATCATGTGATTTATGGCACTAGTCACATATTAGTGTATGTTTACTCTTGTCTAAGATGTTGAGTGGACGAGTTTACTACCTTTCTTCTTGTTACTCTTCATTGCAGATTGTCCTTGTCCAGGCCACCATTACTTCCTCCCTGTGCATGCATTTATCTGTACTTTGTGATCTTGTACCAGCAGTACAAGTTTACAGTTCTTCCTTTTCTGTCTCCAGGACAAGACAACATGCAGTACTCTGAAAGATAACACTCCATCACAGCCCAAGAGCTGCAGATGTTTAGATTTTTTTACCCACTTCCAGGCACTTTGTCTACCTATTAGTTTTTTTAGTTCTGCTGATATTGATTACTCTCTCACAATTTATCTCCTCTCTTTTCCTTTCCTTTTCTGCCTTTCAGTACTTGCACATATTTTTGGTTTTGTCTGTATTTTGTTCTTGTTGTTAAATAAAGTTACCTTTAGAGTCTTTCCTTACAAAAAGATGAGTTTAAAGCTGCTCAGAGCAAGAAATATGTGTTAGGATTCTAGAGAAAAATACAAGTGAATCTGTACTAGAATGAGAATAACAGTGTCTTGGTTTAACTGTTTTTGGGAAAGAGTCCAAAATAAGGAGATCCCCCTCCCAGGATAAAGGAATAAATGTAGAATGAACACACGTGCACACCTGATGCAAAGTGATAAAGAATAACTTTAATAAATAAATATATATATATAACAGTGCAAGTACAGAGATAAGTAAGAAAGCTTTCCAGGTCTCTCCTCCTCTCACCGTCCCACAAGGTTTCTCCCTCCCCACCCCTGATAAAACCTGCAAGAAATATAGTCCGGTTGGAGTGGGAAGAAGGTGAGGTGAGCTGAGATGATCTTGTTGGAGCCAGGGACTTGGATGGCTGAAGAGAAAAGGTCCCAGTTAGATGGAAAGCAGAGCACCGTGTTATAAAGATGGTGGAGGCCACGTGGCAGTCCTCTCTCCCCTTCTGCCAGTTGTCCCGATGAGGCAGGAGACAAAAGAGGAAGAAAAAGAGAGCTCTGTCCCTTTTATAGAGAGAAGGTATCCCAGGGTCCCACGTGGTAGGCGGTCTTTTTGCTCAGCGGATTTGCACATGAAAGTCACTTCCTTGCTTGTGCCTGTGTGATCTGCCTGGATGCAGCCTTGCATGCTGCGGGTGCATGCTGCGGCTGCTCCGTACCACACTGGGGCTTGTGATCAGTGCTACTCCATACACCATGCTGGGAAGCCCCGGTGGGGGCTCACACCGCGACTCAGCCGCTGCTCCAGCCTGCCCCACACCCACCCATTAGTTGCCACGGCTACCAGAGTCAACAAGCTGGGGGAGGGGGCAGTGGCAGCAGAGCAGTTTGGAAAATGAAACATGTTTGGGAGAAGGAGGAGGAGGTAAGGTGGACACAAAGAACTTCCTGTTTCATGTACCCCATCACAAACAGTGACAAACATAATCAATTTGTTCTTCTGAGAAAGACAATCTTGGCAATATACAAAAGCAGGTCTCTACATACTGTTGTCTCATACAAATGCAGCCGCCCACTTAGCCCTAGATGAGAAATATATCTACTATGCTTCAGTTGGACAGGGAAAATACGTCTTGAGATGCTTGATTTCGTGCATGCCATCCATATGACTGGAAAGCAATTACTTTTATGTGCAAAGGACTCAAATAGCCTTCTAATTCGGAATACGCATGTCATCAAATCTGGGGCATCCTTATACACATCCTAGCAATTTCTGCATTGTGTCCTTGGTAAAAATATTCTTCTTGATTCCTGATCTCAGCAAGTAGATTTTGTGCCTAAAGCTACCTTTAAAATCTTAGGAAAAGATACTCTAACTTGCTTACAGTGCTGTATCTGTACAGATACTGATCTAGGGACTGGCTTTAGGAGTGGCTGTATTTGAACAGCTGGATGACAAAAATCCAACAACCAAACAAATTAAAAAACACAACAAAAAACAATCAAAAATCATTAAAAAATATTTATTTAACCATNGAAGCCATATGAGGGAAGGCTGAGGGAACTGGGACTGTTTAGCCTGAAGAGGAGGAGACTCAGGGGGGACCTTATCGCCCTCTACAACTACCTGAAGGGAAGTTGTAGTCAGGTAGGGGTTGGGCTCTTCTCCATGGCAGCTAGTGACAGGACAAGAGGCCATGGCTTAAAGCTGCAGCAGGGGAGGGTTAGACTGAACGTTAGGAAGCACTTCCTCACGCAGAGGGTGATTGGGCTCTGGAATAGGCTGCCCAGGGAGGTGGTGGAGTCACCGTCCCTGGAGGTGTTTAAGAAAAGATTGGATGTGGCACTGAGTGGCATGGTTTAGATGTTTTGGTGTATTGGGTCATAGGCTGGACTTGATGATCCTGGGGGTCTTTTCCAGTCTTGGTGATTGTGTGATTTCACTTCCACTATACTTTTGTTCCTGCCTGTCATTCCAGTCTGGACATCTCCAGGAGAAATCTCAAAATGTTCACTCAGCTATCAAAATCCAATATGAAATTTGTTGCTTCTGTCAAGAGTGATGGACAAACCAACTGCCTGATCAGATGGAAGTTTCAATGCAAATGTATTGCCCCAGGAGTTCTCTTACGAGTTCATACTTGTGAATGGTTGGCTGTCTGTTCTGCTTCATGGATAGAAAGAACTTTGCAGTCAGTTATTTAAAGCTACAAATATGACGTGCAAAATGCATGCACATTTGTATGCATACAGGCTATACTGGCATGTCAGTCTTTCCATTTTCAAAGACTCCTTGTGAATACAAACATTATAGTTTTATACGCAATGCAGCGTGCTTCTGCAGTGTTAAAATTCTGAATTTGCCAGTCATTTACCCTTTTGTACCTCTCACTCTCACTTCTTCCTCTTCATTTAAATATATTAATAGCAAAAGGATAAATGAAACCCTCCATTCTCTAATGGATGCAAGAAGGAATTTAGTGACAAAAGATGAGGATAAGGCTGAGGTGCTTAATGACTTCTTTGCCTCAGTCTTTAGTAATAGGACCAATCATATAGAGGGAATCCATACCTCTGAACTAGGAAAGGAAGACTGGGAACAGAACCACCCCCCCACACACACAATCCAGTAGCAGGTGGTCAGTGACCTGCTGCATCAACTGGATGTGCACAAATCCATGGGGCCAGATGGGATGCACCCAAGAGCGCTGAAAGACCCGGTGGGGGTGCTCACCAAGCCACTTTGCGTCATTTTACAGCAGTCCTGGCTGACTGGAGAGGCACCAGCAGACTGGAAATCAGCCAGTGTTACCCCCATATGTAAGAAGGGATGGAAGGATGATCCAAGAAATTACAGGCCTGTTAGTCTGACTTCAGTACCAGGGAAGCTAGTGGAACAGATCATCCTGAGAACAGTTCTGAGGCATATGCAGAACAATCAGGGGATCAGGCCTAGTCAGCATGGATTTATGAAGGGCAGGTCATGTTTGACTAACCTGATCTCATTCTATGAGAGGGTGACATGCTTCTTGGATGAAGGAAGGGCTGTGGATGTTGTCTACCTTGACTTTAGCAAGGCATTTGACAAAGTTTTCCATAGCATTCTCCTAGAGAAGATGGCTGCTTGTGGCTTGGATGTGCACACACTTTGCTGGATAAAAAATTGGTTGGATGGCCGAGTCCAAAGGGTTGTGCTCAATGGAGTCCAATCCAGTTGGCAGCCAGTCACTATTGGAGTCCCCCAGGGCTCGGTGCTGGGACCACTTTGGTTCAACATCTTTATTGATGACTTGGATGAGGGAATACAGTGCACCCTTCGTGAGTTTGTAGACGACACTAAGCTGGGTGGAAGTGTCGATCTGCTTGAGGGTAGAGAGGCTCTGCAGAGGGACCTAGGCAGGCTTGATCGATGGACAAAGGCCAATTGTATGGGTTTTAATAAGGCCAAATGTTGGGTCCTGTATTTTGGTCACAACAACCCCCTGCAGCGCTACAGGACTGGGGAGGAGTGGCTGGAGAGCTGCTCAGCAGAGAAGGACCTGAGGGTGTTGATTGACAGCTGGCTTAACATGAGCCAGAAGAGTGCCCAGGTGGCCAAGAAGGCCAACAGTATCCTGGCTTGTATCAGGAATAGTGTGGCCAGCAGGAACAGGGAGGTGGTCTTGCCCCTGTACTTGGAGCTGGTGAGGCCACACGTTGAATATTGTGTGCAGTTTTGGGCACCGCAGTATAGGAAGAACATTGAGGTGCTGGTGAGGGTGCAGAGAAGGGCAACTAGGCTGATCAGGATGTCTGGATAACAGGCCTTATGAGGAGAGGCTCAGGGAGCTGGGGCTGTTTAGCCTGGAGAAGAGGAGGCTGAGGGGAGACCTTATCGCTCTCTTCAACTACCTGAATGGAGGTTGTAGAGGGGCAGATGTTGGCATCTTCTCCTTTGTGACTAGCAATAGGACTAGAGGAAATGGGTTCAAGTTGTGCCAGGGCAGGTTTAGACTAGCTATTACAAAAAACTTTCTTTACAGAAAGAGTGGTGCGGTGTTGGAATAGGCTGCCCAAGGAGGTGGTGGAGTCACCATCCCTGGAAGTTTTCAAGAAACAGGTAGATATGGCCCTTTAGGGGGATGGTTTAGGGATAACAGTGTAGGGCTGTCAGTTTGACTTGATGTTAAGGGTCCTTTCCAAACATGATGATTCTATGAGTCGATGATTACTAGTCCCTTTACAAATTCTATGCCTCCAGTGTACTTGCTTACTGATTTGCCCTGGATACATGGTGTTTCATGTCTTGCAACTGTCTGCCATCTTGTATTTCATAAAACCCTTTTCCAAAAACCCATGTACATTTTGTCACATCTCATGTTATGAGATTCTCAGGTCCTACACTATGTCTACATTAGACTATAAGAGAGATTTCTGTATGTGTATGGGCAAAAGAGATGAGCAAATGCTTTTGGTGCTTTGACAATCACTATTAAATGTCCTGACAGTTTACTTAGTGTTCATTATGCATGCACCACCTAGGATGTTAGGAATGTCAGACCAAGTTTGCTGACATGATAGGTAAAAGTTACAACAAACTCCAGGGAATGAAAACACCGAATAAGTAAAAGGTTGTTATTTATAATAGATGGGACTTTTAAAGTGATATTGATTTAGAGAAGGCTTACTTGACAAGAAATATCACTGTGTTGTTAACTGATATTAATCACCAGATGGTGGTGGCCTTTTAAAAAAATTGTTTATTTGATAGTATTATTACTTAAACCCAGACAAAGATATACACCACACACAAGTAAAATATTTGCAGAAAGTTTCCAAACATTGAAGATTTCTTTATGGTGTTAATTTCTACTAAAGACAATGAGTAAAACTTTATTACTTTGCACAGGTTCATGCAGTTATTTTTAATTTTGAAGACAGAATACTAGTACTACTAGGGAAACACAACTCCAAGTGAACTGAAATTGAAACCTTTCCCCGTAACTCTACACTGTCATATGTATATGTATGGTTAGGCTTCGCGAATGAAGATCCAGGGAGGGCTCCACCCATGCTCCTCATCAGCACCTTTTACAAGCGTGCTGATAAAAAGAGGATAGCGGATAGCACCCTCGAGCCTGCACAATGGATTTTTTTTAGGTGAGACATAGCATACGCAGAGCTGGACCCACCCTTTAGTCCTAAGGTTCATCTGCCAGGGCCTAGCAAGCTTGGACGCTGGCAGCGAAGTCCTTAGGATGGGCGTTATATTAGAGTGTCCTTTTCTTAGATGGAAGGCCTTCCAGGGCTAAACGAGCTCCATCTGCCCGGGTTTGGAATTAGAGTTGTCCTTCTCCTAGGATGACTGCCAGAAGGCTAATGAGGTCATCCTACCCGTACAAGGATTATAGGAACATGGGTATCACTCCCCACACTTTACTGTGGGCAATGAGTTTAATGCTCTCTCTGCTGTCGGCACAGTTATTGCACCAGGGGCCACAGGAGACCCCAAGTGATTTTCAGACTGTGCCTGACTACACTGTCATGAGAAAGTGCCAAACATTCAAGTAAAACTGATGACTGGATTTTAAGTTCATTTAAGGTGCTCTTGCTCCACTGAGTGAATTTATAGGAATATTGGCATGAAAAGAGACCCCAGCCATTATACTTTCCCTTTCTCATGAACGCATTGTGATACCTTTATTCTTTCATTTGTTTTTTCCATTCTGTACTGCACAGTAGGATTTCAATACAGGCCAATACTTGAATTTTTTTATTGAGGCTTGTTCTTTTTAATATCTTTATCAATGATCTCGATAAGGGGATTGGTTGTAGCCTCAGTAACTTGGCAGATGACACCAATTTAGGCAGTCATTGATCTGCTTGAAGATAGGGAGGCTCTAGAGAGGGATCCGTGCAGGCTTGATTTGGATTTGGTCAAGGCCAATGAAATGAGGTTCAGTAAGGCCATGTGCTGGGTCCTGCACTTGGGTCAACAACCTCATTCAACAGTACAGGCTTGGGCAGAGTGGCTGGAAAGCTGTCCAGCAGGAAGGATCTGGTTCAGCCAGCTGAACATGAATNATGAGTTAGCAGTGTGCCCAGGTGGCCAAGAAGGACGAAAGCATCCTGGCTAGTACTAGAAATGGTGCAGCTAGCAGGAGTAGGGAAGTTATTGTCCTCTTGTATGCGACATTGGTGAGGCTGCACCTCAAACACTGTGCAGTTTTGGGCCTCTTACTGCAAGAAAGACATTGAGCTTATCCAAAGGGCTAGGAAGCTGGTGAAGAATCTAGAGCACAAGTGTTACAAGGAGCAGCTGACGGAACTGGAGTTATTTTATCTGTAGAAAAGGAGGCTGGGAGGAGACTTTATCACTCCCTACAAGTACCTGAAAGGAGCTTGCAGCAAGGCATGGGTCAGTCTCTTCTCCTACATGACTAGAGACAGGACAAGAGAAAAGGGCCTCAAGTTGCAACAGGGGAGGTTTAGGCTGAATATTAGGAAAAACCCATTCACCAAAAGGATTGTCAAGCAATGGAACAGCCTGCCCAGTGAAGTAGTGGAGTCATCATCCCTGGAGGTATTTAAAAGACATGTAGTTGTTGTGCTTAGTGGCATGGCTTAGTGGTGACCTAGCAGTGTTGGGTTAATAGTTGGACTTGATGATCTCATTGGCCTTTTCAGCCATCAGCACGCTTGTAAAAAGTGCTGATGAAAAGCATGGATGGAGCCCTCCTTGATCTTCGTTCGCGAAGCCTAGCCTTGATGATGATGATCTCAATGGTCTCTTCCAATCAGAATAACTCTGTGATTCTTGATTCTAGGACTCTATTTTAAGACATTGGTAAGTTGCAGGCTTTAATGGGTCCTTTTCTTCTGGTGAGTATGCCTCTTTCCCTTTCAAAATCAGTAGTAAGACTGATCATACTCAGTAATGGCGGACTCTGTATTTATTGTCTCCAATTACCTTATTTACTTGAGAATTTTATCTAGTTACATCCTCGGAATGGCTTCTTCAGTACATGCAATCAGTGTCATGCAAGAAATGGTGTTCTGATCTGTTTTGTTCTTACACTTTGAACAGAGCTTTCCAGACTGTTGTTTCATTCTTTCTAAATCATGTGCTTTGCTAAGAAGTTCAGTTTATATTTCTGTTGGCTACCAATATTTGGTTCCCACAACAACTCATTCACTTACGAGAGTACCTACCACCTCAGTGTATAGACTGAAAGACTGGTTGGGGACAATACATGATTATATTACTTTTTCCTAATTTTAACAAGAAATGGTATTCATGTTCATCTTAATTAGCAGACATGCAAAACGTAATTATATAAAAGAATATTTTGGGACATATGAATTGTGTCAGATATGAATTATGGAAATTGTCATCAGTTACTGACAGAACTATGTATTATTTCTATGTAAAGTAATTAATGCAAAGAATTCTTACAAACTATCTAAATTTTACAGAATTTCTGAATTCTTTTAGTATGTCTGTATAAATAAATTCAAATATTATGGGCAGAAGGTAAAAAATTATATATATTCTTTAACAGCTCTGCACTTCCACAACTGTTTCTAGGTAAATTATTTTAAAATACTTATGGCAAATTACATAAAAACATGTACTTGACACAGAAGTCTGAGTCTCATTTTCAAATGCCTAAATAGCTGCAAGCATCTAAACATGCAGAGGGGGCCCAGCTGTAATTGAAAATATCTACCTGCAACATGTTTATTAATTAATTGCTTGGACTATTCTCCATTATTTATGCAGAGCATGAGAGTCACTTGATCTGCATGACATTCCTGAAGAGTTATCATTCTACTTTACAAATAAGAGAAGTAAATAATAGCATGTTTTCTTTTAGCTTCCTGGTTTAGTGCAGCATTATCTAAGTTCTGAACTCCTGTGGGCTAATCACAGTTGCACACATGACACTGTATTCTTCAGAAATGGATGAAAAGACAAAAAATGTCTCATTTCATTTCTTAAAGATGAACAATACAATCATAGTATTCTTTGAATGGACTTTCCTTAGAAATTTACTTCTATGCCTGAGTTGTATCTAAATTCTTTTTAGACTGGTCTGATATTACGTAGAAAAGCTAGATGTTTCCAACAGTTTTTCTTGACTAACTCAATGGACTTCTGCAAGGTTAAAGACAACATACAGAAGACTGTAAATAGAAGATTGTAAATTTTAATTTTAAAGATTATAATTTAATGATTTTAATTTTAATTTTTCTTAAACATGCAAATAAAATCCCCAAATCAATCCCTCCTATAAAAAAATCAAACCTACACTTTCCCCCATTATGAAACATTTCCGTTGACACACTCTTGAAGCTGAGAGTATAAACATTGTGACAGACATTTTTGTGCTGCTTGTTGCACTGCCAAAGCCATTCAGGCATTAAAATAATTGTCACAAGATAAGACTACATGTAGAACTAATTGATTTGACCCACAAATGCACTGAATTTTCTTTACCTATTGTTAGTGACAGCAAAACACATCTAAAATAAACCAAGTTCACGATCCATGGGCAGAGGTGGAATAAAACTTTCTTCTCTTCTCTGCAAAACATGTTCAAGAAGCAATTAATTGGAGAAAGACTTTAATTTATAAAAATGTTGTTTACATACTGGTTTAGAAGGGCCAGGCACTAGTTAGTGATTAACAGAACCTTCAATGTGTGTGGAGAGACTAGTAGAGATCCTGGGAATAAAATACATTTGCCTATGGAGCATTAAATGTGAGAAATAGAAGCAAAACATCACAGGAGACAGAATTAAAATGCATTTTTCTCCTCTTTCTCCATCATTCTTTTCCTTTTCTTCCTATGCCCAACATCCCTGAGTGGTACACATGATTCCCTTTGGTTACTACTAAATGCAGTAGGATGAAAACAAGCAAGCAAAATACTTTTAGCATTTTAGAAAGAAAACAACAAAAATAGGAATACATGTAAATAGAGAAGCAGGGAATGAGGATGCCCTTGGAATGATATGATACCATGAAATCTTTTACTCAGAAGACTCAAGCAATCAGGCTAAAAGCATAGAGGGAAAATGATGACAGCAGCAACAACAAGCAAAGGAGATGGATAAGCCAAAAATGATCAGCATTGCTCTGCATAATGATTTTCCCTGGCTTATGTAAGTGCTGCTATGGACCTTCTCACTTTCTGCATAAGACAACAGTACGACTATAACAAACCAAGGAAAAAGCAGCATTTCTCTGTCACTGCCCAAAACAGTTCTTCAATAATTAAATAGCCATGACCTGAAGCTCATCAGGCATAAGCATTAGAAGTAGCTTTAGTAATTATAGGATGCACAGTCTGAAAACCACTTGTGGTCTCCTGTGGCCCCTGGTGTGATAACTGTGCTGACAGCAGAGGGAGCATTAAACTCATTGTCCACGGTAAAGTGTGGGGAGTGATACCCATGTTCCTATAATCCTTGTATGGGTAGGATGTGCTCATTAGCCTTCTGGCAGTCATCCTGGGAGAGGGACAACTCTAATTCCAAACCCGGGCAGATGGAGCTCGTTTAGCCCTGGAAGGCCTTCCATCTAAGAGGTTAAACCTCCGTCCTAAGGACTTCACTGCCAGCATCCATTAATCTATTAATCTATTAACCATTAATCTATTCCTACAGTCAGAATTCACATTTGTTCCTTTTTTCTTGGTCATTCTTTACACTGATCTATATAGTCATAAGGAAAGACTAGCAAGGGCATAAGAGAGAAACTNCACTTTGAGATTGAAGGCTGATATGGACACATACTGCTGAAAGGCAGAGATGCTCCTCCATGGAGTAATTAAAGATAGGAGTCAAAGTTACATGTCCCAGATGATTCACTGGATGATTCTCTTTCTCCTGTTTTTACTTAGGTCCTAATCAGACTAGACACTAGGCATATTAATTGTTTGGGAAGTAATGCTTTCCTGATGCCTTAATTTATGCAGTAGGATAAACTACTGTTTCAAAGCAAGCAGAAAATCTGTTAGTAAGAAGGAAAAAGTAACAGGTTCACTGCACCAGTGAATGAACAGTGCAGTATTATTAGTTTTCTTGCTTTCACCTGTGCAGCTACAGGTGGCTGAGTAATTGCAGCCTAGATTCTGGTTACTGCTCTGCAGGAGTCATAGGAGAAAAGGAGCAAGGTAAGCCTACGAATGGCAGCCAACTAGAATTGTAATCTATAGATTTTTAGAACTGCATGTATGACTGCCTTAGGACATATGATATCTCAAATGAGAAAGCAGAAAAAATACCACTTACTTTTTAATGTAACTGGATGGACAGGAAGATACAGGGCTTTGCCATGCCACTTGGAGGCTTATAAATGAATAAATCTTTCCTCTGTGATTTAAAATTATTTTATTCAATATATGTAGCTCAGTGGGAAACCTCCAGCAGCAGCTACATTATGGTTGGGAAGACAGGATAAAGCAAATAATGTACATTTAGGTGACCTTAATGCTACCATTAATCTATTCCTACAGTCAGAATTCACATTTGTTCCTTTTTTCTTGGTCATTCTTTACGCTGATCTATATAGTCATAAGGAAAGACTAGCAAGGGCATAAGAGAGAAACTAGTAATCTTTAAAGTAAGTAAACTTTAAAAACCAGCTCAATGAAATATTCTTTTTTTGATGCAAAATAATATTCTTCATAAATTTTTTCATCATGATACATTATTTTATCTAGCCCCTGGATCTTGAAATTCTACCTTTCATTCAGTAGATTTCTTAGTCTGCACAGAAAATGTCATGTAGTTCTATTATAAAAGGAGCTTTCTTTCTCCAAGAAAGGTGAATTATTATATATTTAGAAGATACTCAAGGATGGTAAAAGTTCAAACTACAAAGAAAAACCTTCAATTTAATGTGTATGTTACTCTTCTCTACAGGGATTTCACTTCATTGATCTTTTAGAATGTTCCTATCAAATGTTATTTTGTACAGTCCATGAGCAGATGTGTTGCAGATCTTTTCTGTGTGGCTCACAGAGGATGCTAGTTGTTACACCCTGCAGCTGCCAAAGTCTCCAAGTTGAAGTATTTTACATGATTAGGGCTCTACTACTTGGGAAGGTGGAACAGAAGGTGGCAATAAAACATGAGTTTAGCTCATGGGATGTAAAAGTACTAAGAGGGTATTTTTTTCACACTATTTTTGCAACTCATGCTAAAATATCCAGCAATGTTTTCTTGGATGGCTGCATCTTACTCTATGGGTAGGATGAGCTCATTAGCCTTCTGGCAGTCATCCTAGGAGAAGGACAACTCTGATTCCAACCCTGGGCAGATGGAGCTCGTTTAGCCCTGGAAGGCCTTCCACCTAAGAGGTTAAACCTTTGTCCTAAGGACCTCGCTGCCAGCGTCCAAGCTTGCTAGGCCCTGGCAGATGAACCTTAGGACTAAAGGGTGGGTCCAGCTCTGCGCATGCTGTGTCTCACCTAAAAAAATCCATAGCACAGGCTTGAGGGTGCTATCCGCTATCCTCTTTTTATCATCGCGCTTGTAAAAGGCGCTGATGAGGAGCGTGGATGGAGCCCTCCCTGGTTCTTCGTTTGCGAAGCCTAGCCACGACGACGACGACGACGACGACGACGCATCTTACTCTAGTCAGCTGCAGCAAATATGGTCTTCCAAAGGGGTAATCAGAATACTTTCTGCAATGAGTATATAGATCACCCATTTTTTCAGATTTCTGCATTGGATCTAAATCTTAATTTCCTAATTTGTCTAGCTTACTATTTTACACTTGCCACTGGATGTTGGAAACATGGCTGACTGGAGAGGTCCCAGCTGATTGGAAAAGAGCAAATATAACTCCTATCTATAAGAAAGGAAGGAAGGAGGATCCAGGAAATTACAGGCCTGTAAGTCTAACTTCAGTCTGGGGAAGCTGATGGAGCAGAT
Organism: Bucco capensis; assembly: GCA_013396975.1. Classification (NCBI taxonomy): domain Eukaryota; kingdom Metazoa; phylum Chordata; class Aves; order Piciformes; family Bucconidae; genus Bucco; species Bucco capensis. The sequence continues at coordinate 1,537 of VWZO01001651.1, read as the reverse complement.
CATCCTGAGTTCCATTATGCAGTACATGCAGGATT
>VWZO01001647.1:0-13885 GCA_013396975.1 Bucco capensis | reverse complement strand
TACCCATATGCAGGACCTTACACTTGGACTTCACTTCATTCTGATGGGCCCACTTTTTGACTTTATCCAGGTCCCTCTGGATGGCATCCGTCCCTTCTGGCCCATTAACCACACCACTCAACTTCGTGTCATCTGCAAACTTGCTGAGGGTGCACTCAATACCCATGTCTAGTGTGGGGGTCAATTGTTGCAGCATTGNTCTAGTGTGGGGGTCAATTGTTGCAGCATTGAGGGGATTAGGGGAGTGCTCCCCCCCTGCCTCCGAAGCCGAGGGGGTGCAGAAGGAAGAGATAAAGCAGGAGGTCAGGATGCAAGAGCCAGTTTAATTCAAAAGCAAGGGGTTTTAAGGGGCTGGGATAGGGGGCTGGGAAGAACACAGGAAGGGGAACGGTCTCAGGCGGGCTAGCCAGTAGGGAAGAAGCTGAGGGCAACAATCCAATAGCATTAGGACAAAGGAGGGGCTACACTGCCCATGGAGGTCAGGTGTTCCAGCACATGGCAGGAAAACTACAACACAATGCAGAAAAACCGGTTTGACTCCCTTTGCTGGGATGATTCATCTCTGAGCTGCAGGGAGAACAGAGGCAGCTGAGGAGGGTACTTAGAGAATGACTCATCCAGAAAGCATTCAGCCAGCAGGGATAAGAAAGTAGGCTCATCTTTAACAGAAAACTCAGTCCAGGAGTTTTAAAATTCAGCTTCTCTGGTGTCGTCCTTCAGCTTCATCATTAAAGCGTGTTTCTTCCATTCTTCATACTTTGGTGTGTTTCCCACAGTCTAGGTCATTAATGAAGACACTGAAGAGCACCTGTCCCAAGACAGATCCCTGAGGGACATCACTCATCACTGATCTCCACCTAGACAAGAAGCCATTGACCACAACTCTGGTTGCGTCCACCCAGCCAGTTTCTTACCCACCAAACAGTCCATCCATCAAATCCATACATCTCCAATTTAGAGATAAGGATATCATGAGGGACTGAATCAAAGAATTTAGAAGTTTAACTTCATTCTCTAAATCTACATCAAACGCCTCTAGAGAACAAAGTGAATATCAATGTGACAAAGCTACTGGAGCATCTAACATGACAAACAGTATAAATTCAAGTAGGACAGGAAGGACAAGACTGCCTTTTGCCCCATATGTGCTTCTCCAGGCAAACTGGACAAATGTGCTTTGGGAGAAAAGTGGGTGGGAGAAAAATATTCATGGAATATGACGACTACAGAGAGATTCTACTTAGTTTACAAGATCATTAGGTGAAGACCTGTAATAAAGGTTTTCATTCCATGCTTCTTGGTAAATCAGAAGATTTCCACAAGACCCCATGTCAAGGGTCAAGGCTGGGTTGGCCATTAGATGAGTGACACTCTGTATGAACGTCTCTGCCTTCCCAGAGGAGGGCCACAAACATGATCAGAGGGTTGGAGCACCTCCCCTATGAGGACAGGCTGTAAGAGTAAGAGAAGGCTTCAGGGAGACCTCACAGCAGCCTTCCATTACCTAAAGGGGCTTACAAAAGGGAGGGTGAGAGACTCTTTACCAGTTCAAAAAACAATAGGACAAGGGGGCAGGGGAGTTGGAACCTGATGGTCTTTAAGGTCCTTTCCAACACTGGCCATTCTGTGATTCTATGATCTCACCATGCTGCTGTTTTGCAACCTCTTTAAAATTCAAAGCTTCTGCTCTTCTTACTTATGTGATGCTCCCATAGTCATCAGGAACATAAACGGACATAGAGCAGTGTGAAAAACCTAACATATCTGTATTTGTTCCCCTGATAGAAACTGGTAAGAAGCTAGCTTACAAATGGCAAGTGAGGTCTTACACATTTTGTACAAAGTATGTCTGCTGGCACTAATGCTCCTACACATGCTCTACCAGCTGGCTGGCGGTGGCTGAGCCAGTTCCTCTGCTGAGTAGCAGCATGACCTCTAGCTATCAAAGAATACAGCAGCATGAAATACTTGCTCTCCATCCTGATGCAAAGCAGGATGCAAAAAGGTACTGGGTTGGTCCCCAGTGTGCTGAGAAAAGGCACTAACAGAGACCCACAATATCAAGCTGTGAGGTACATTTCTATCCTCTTATTAAGGACCAAGACGTAAATTAGCACATTAATTCTTTACGCATTACATATACTGCAATACCTAGTGATGGACTAATTATCTTTAGGTTAATGTGTCACTTCAGGCATCAGCTCCAAGATTTGTATCGTGTGTTACATAAAGTTTACTTTGCCCTATCTACTCTGACATTTTTTTTATCTCATAAAATAGCTTTTATTCCCTCCCCTAATGACTCATTACAGTTATTCACTTCTCCCTTGGGCAGGATATGGAAACAGAAATGTAGAGCCTAACTCTCAAATCCTACATTGCAAGCACTCAGTACCACACCTGGTTTTCACCATGATATATTCCAGGTAAAAACTGATATGCAAGGGCATTTTGCACATTTCTGCATTTTTTAATAGAAAAAGGGACCATCTCTAGTATAAATGTGAGAGGACCACATTCATCAACATCCCTGAAGCTTTCCCTAAAAATAAAAACAATAGTAGTCCAAAAGTTTTTCACCAGGTTTTGCATAAGGATAAACAAGGTCCACAAGACCCTCTTCAGATAAGCCCTGAGGTGCAAATCAACCTCACCAGCTGCCACAGTGAGGACAGCAGAGTCATATGGAATCAGTCTGGCAGAGGCAATCCTGGCAATGGTACCACATCTATCTGCCACTGCTTTCACCTGCTCAACTGAGCTAGCTGCGTTGAAGATGTTGCCCTTGGAAGTTACAAGATACTGACATTTCTGTAGAAGGTGCAGAGTTAGAGGCTAGGCTTCAAAAGGGATGCTCCCAACATTCAGAGAAAGGCAGACACCCTCTTTGTGACTAGAATGAGATGGCATAGTAGGGAGGGGGAGAGTATATATTCTGGTAGCGCTGTGTGAGGGAAAAGAACATGTTAAAAAAAAAAAAAATATAAGGAAGACACTTACTTCAAAATGTTCTATTGCTCTGAATATGAATGATTAGAGAACACCAAAATCTGTATTTTTAAAGAAGTTGAAAACTGTCAAATATAGCAGATTATTTTTCCAGTGTAGGCTGAAGAAATGTGGATAAGGGTCTAGAGGATAAAAAAAAAAGACTAGCAGACGAGGCTTAAATTTCTAAACAGTGTGGTCATCAGCAGAAACAAAAGTTAGAGTTTGCATAAAGGACAACCTGGCAGATAATAACCTTAGTGTCAGTTCTGGGAGAGAACAGCCCAGCAAAAGAGCATCACAAGCCAAAACAAGAGCACAGCAAGGACAGTGGACATGGTACCAGCAATAAAGCCAAACAGGAAATGAGTTTTAGGGATAGTCAAGTCTTTCTTAAAATCATAGAATCTTTTTGGTTGGAAGAGACCTTTAAGATCATCAAGTCCAACAATTAACCCAGCACTGCCAGTTCACCACTAAACCATACCCATAAACACCACACCTAAACATCTTGTAAACCTCTCCAAGGATGGTGACAGCCCTGGACAGCCTGGGCCAGGCCTGACAACCCTTTAAGGGAAGAAATTTTTCCTCATGTCCAACTTGAACCTCCCCTGGCATAATCTGAGCCTACTTCCTCTTGTCTTATTGCTTGTTATTCAGGAGAAGACAGCAACCTCCAGCTCACTCCAACCTCCTTTCAGAAAGTTTTATAGAGTGAGAAGCTCTTCCCTCAGTCTTCTTTTCTCCAGGCTAAACAACTGAAGTTTCCCTCAGCCACTCCTCATAACACTTGTGCTCTAGATCCTTCACCAGTTTTTTGCTTTTCTTTGGACACACTCCAGCACCTCAACACCCTTCTTGGAGTGAGGGACTCAAAATTCAACCCACTATTTGAGGTGTGGCCTCAACAGTGCTAAGTACAGGAGGACAATCACCACTCTAGCCCTGCAGGCCACACTACTGCAGATCCAAGCCAGGATGCTCTTGGCCTTCTTGGCCACCTGAGCATGCTCCTGGCTCATCTTCAGCCATTGTCAGCCAGCATCCCCAAGTCCTTTTCCATGAGACAAAAGTTGTTTGGATTCATTTCAGGCAGCACATATTCACCCCCAACAGTCAAGGTGCATTGCTGACAGCGCTACCAGTGCTACATCCCTGGCCAAAGCCTCTCACACTGCTTTGCTTTACTGCTGATAAAAGGTAAAGAGGGGTTTTTTGCCACCTCTAAACAGCAGGCATATTAATATTGAACTTTCTATTTAGTTCATGCTATTCAAACACAGATACATGTCATGGGACATCCATGGGGAGCTAAAATCCACACAAATTGTATTTTAAACCTTCATTTAGATTTGTCACCTTGAAAAGGGTCATCTCCTTTCTTTCTCTTTGCATTGTTAGAATGCTTTCCTTGGTGTTAGATCAGGTATCATGTTAAATATCCATCTAAAAGCTAGTGATCAGAGAAATGGACATAGCTTTTTCCTGTGGTTGTATTGAAATTAGCATATTTTCCTCTCCCTATCTAAAATAACACTTTCACAAAACCTGATCAGGATGCTGAACTAAACCGATGCTGATCTAAATTCCTGAAGGATCTTCTCCTACCAACACATGGAATTAATAAGGCAGACTAGGGAGGTGTTAAACACTGCTTTTAACAAGCCATTACACAAGAGAGACACTTTATTCTGCCTATGCACAATGAAACAGAAATCTCAAGGTGAGCTCTTTAACTACACTGAAACTTACATTTCTGTTGAAAGTACAACCTTGCATGAAGTTAAGTGATGAAGCAAAACACACAAATATATCATTGACATTGACAAATAGCATCTTATTACCACTTGTGTGTCACAACTGAACATGCTGAAGTAGGAATGCAAGATGAGTTTCAGGAATACTGTACTATATATATCCTTACATAAAAAAGAGATAATTCAAAGAGCACTTTGAGATGTCAAGTATCTTCTTTTATTTTATGACCAATGACATTTTCTTTTGCTCCTTGCACAACAGTTCTAGCGAACTGCACAAACCTGATGCTACACAGCACTTTGTATTTTGATGACTACTGAGGTCATCAGGATCTAACAGACAGGATGTCATGTAGGAGTACCTGGACGAGATTGACAAGTAAGCCTGTGTTAACATCATGAGCTTCAGCAAGGCCAAGTGAGACCAAGTGCAAGGATCTGAACACGGGTCAGAGTAATCCCTGACATCAATCCAGGCAGGGGAAGAAGGGATGGAGAGCAGCCCTGTGAAGGCAGACTTGGGGGTACTGATGGGTGAAAAGCTGGACATGAGGTGGTGATGCGTTTTCACAGCCCAGGATCCAATTGGGTCCTGGGCTGCATCCCCAGCAGTGCGGCCAGCAGGTCAGGGAGGGGATTTGCCCCTCTGCTCTGCTCACCTGCAATGCTGGGTCCAGCTCCAGAGACCTCAGAACAGGAGAGACAGGGACCTGCTGGAGCAGGTCCAGAGGAGGCACAGAAATTATTAGAGCCTGTCAGGCTGAGAGAGTTGGGGTTGCTCAGCTTGGAGAAGAGAAAGCTCCAGGGCCTTTCAATATTTAAAGGGACCTATAAGGAAGCTGAGGAGAGACTTTTTAGCACAGTTATAAGATTACAAGGATTATTATATATAATATCAGAGTATCTCCTAAAAAATACTAAACATTATTTGCACAGTTGCTGATTTTATACTTTCTTTTTGAAATTACGTGAACACCAGCACACAAACGTGACCAATTTGCAACAGGTCTTTCCGAAATATAACAAGTAGCCACCAGATGGCAATAAAAACCAGCTAATGAGGAAAGGCCTGGCTTTACACAATGTTCAAAATCACTTTGAGTATTAGCCTTCTTTTCTTTCTCCTAGCAGACATGCAGAAAAAAACCCACTGCCATAATTCAAGTGCTATTCACAATTCATAAACACCTGAAACGACAACTGGCAGTATTTATATATTACACCAATGTTAGTGAGTTCAGTAGTTTAACAGTATTTTAATTGCCCACCAGGGCAGGATATGGCCCAGCAATACTAAGTATTCAGCAAAGCTCCCCCTGAGCTGCCATAAAAATTTTGCACAATATCTCCATTCTTTTTCTTCTTCTTTATTTATCCTCTTAGTATTTGCTCAAATTTAGTTAAACTAATAATATCAATCACCATGAGTAAGACCAATTTACATTATTTTTACACTGTTTCATAATTTCAGATGCTTTCAGTGTAAGTGCTAACATTGGGATCTACAATATACACTACCACCTGTTTTAGCTGTTATCCTTTATTAACAAGAACTTCACTATGTATTATCAGATTATATTGAGCATTTTTCCCCCTTAAAGACAACTGCTTTTTTCCCCATTACTTGTGATACCATCAAACACATCTAGTCTTGGTTATTAAATGTTTTTACTCGTATACATATGCAAGAACTTATTCTTGGTGAGTATATGGTCCTCTACATAAGAAATTGACTTCACACTGAAAAGAAAAAAGAACTATCTGCATAAAAAATCCCAACACTGGTAGATGAGAAAAACTTCAGAGTTTTATCACACTCACTCTATTGAGCAAAACTTGCTAACTGGGCTTTATTTTTATACAGAACTACATACAGTCATGCTTAAAACCAAAACAATTGCAGTGAATGATAATAGCTCTGCAACTGATAGGTGACATATATGACCTTTAGCCGTGTACACCAGCCAAAGATCTTTCACTGGGACTTCTTGTTCTTGAGCAACTTTTCCAAAGACTATTTCTTAAGCACATTATCACTCAGAGTTAATTTGATAACAATTACATCATCTGCTGGGAAGGGCATTATGCTGAACTACCAAACTGCATGTTACATTAATCAAGCTTGTTCTCTTCCTGTAATGCTTCATTAGTTTGGGCCACTTGGATCTTCCACTCAACTAATTCTTCATTTCCTGGTGTAACAGCAGAATGCTGAAGGGGTTTTGCTCCTTACCCAATTAAAAAAAGGAAAAAAAGGAAAACATATTGTGTAATCTCTAACAGCAGGAGACATGAAACTTTTGGGTGATTTGGGTTTCTTCACAGTCCTCTGGTTCCTCAGCAGGAAAATGGGACTTCATCTGTCTGCAACCCCTCCTGAGGATCACTGCTGAGGTTGCTGCAACACTTAATTTGTTAAACTACTTCACTGAAGCCACACAAGGCTCACCAACAAACCTGGAAGGAACCTCGGGCTTGAAGGTCTGAGAGTTGTTGGACTCTAATGAATGAAAATATTTTTCAGCAACATTTGTCATGTTTTCCATAGTTCAGCTGCTCAACATTCCTCTTCCCTGCACTGCAACACTTAATAAGGCCTTTAATGTCCCCTTAATCAGTCCCTACTTAATGTTACTGCTCTGCTGCCTTCTTTGTGTGACTCTTTCTCCAAAGATATTAATAGCAGCTTCAAAGATAAAACTACTGACAACTCCATATGTTATACAGTAGCAAGCTTCTTCCCTGACTGATTTATTTAAGTGGAGAAGTTGCAAAAATTTCTAAGCCGTTGTTGAAGGATGAATCAACACCTCTATTAGTGAAGCATTAAATATTTTGGGATTTCTTCTGTGCAACAGTCACTATCAATCTAAGAAATATATCTGTGTGTCCCTTCACCAGAACACAGGGATTTTTTCTTGGTTAAGTCCTCAGCAAGAACTGTTGGTAATTAAAACTAAACATCTATTTTTCCTTCCTTCTGTGGCTACTTTTAACACTTACCCCTGTGGGGTGAAAAAGAAGTAGGTAGGTAGCAGACCTGTGATTCAGATTTAGCCACATAGAAGTAAAAAATTTAGTGTAACACTAATGTAACACATGATGGTCCTCCTAAGGGTTTTCAAGCAGGAGGTGTGTTAGTTTCTCTCTCCAGTGTGAAAGTGATTTTAAGCATCCCCAGCAGGCCAATGAAACAACAATTAACAGTATCAGCAGAGCACTGCCTTCAATCCTGCTCAGGGCTATTTTTTTTCCCCAGTACAACTTTGCCATCCTGCTTTAAAAGGGCTATTCTTTGCATGGAAGACACTTAAACTCACATGCATTAAAATTTTACATGTCAAATGAGGTTATCCATTTTTGCAGAACCTTCAGGAAAAACAAAACAACAACAAAAAAAACCCCAAAACCAAAGTCCAACAGTCCTAAGCTGCTTCACTTACATTGATCTGAACATATGAATGCCATTATAAGTTTTGTCACCTAATATTTCACTTCTTTGTAATTTCCAGGTTCTGTGTTCTACTGTGTTGGTGATTTCAGTGAAACATATATGACTACATCTGGAAGAAAAGTTTAATCTGTTGGAGTAAGAGGAAAGCCTGAAGAGTTTCTTCCATTACTTAGTAACCATGTCACCATCACAGACAGAAATGGGAGTGAAGTAGAAAACAGTAACGCTACTACCTTCAGAGTATGAGCTCAACTAAGTAATATTGCTCAAATCATTTTATATCTTTATATAAATGCGGTTTATTTAATGAGAGTATTCTTCAGGTTAAAAAAAAGTCTTAAATTATCACTTTTTCCCACTTCATCAAGCATGGTAGTAAAAAAGTATGAGTCACTGCAAGTGAGCAAGAAACTCACAGTCCATTAAAATGAAGAATGCCATTGCCAAAGCTGGAAAACCAGAAAGAAACTCTTAAATATATGTGTCACTTAAACGCTTAGCACCAGAATTGAATCCAAGCATTTCCCCAAGGTCCAGACAGAGTGTATATGGAGAATTAAGGATCTGAGAATGAGACTCATAAGCAATGTTACACTGAATCCACAGCTATCTGTGGTAGACCACAAATATGTTCTGGAGACACAAATCAGTCTTATCTCACTGCTGCAAAGCTGTTGAGTTGGGGTGGCAGGGAAACGGCCTGCTTGCTTGAAATCCACAGCCTGGAGAGAGGAAAACTTCAGATGGGTTAAGAGAAAAAGCATTTTTTGGCATGTCAGGTTGCTGAGAAAGATGGCATAAACACTGTGCCATACAAATGGAAGAGAACAGATTTCTCTGCACAAATTATATTTGATACAATTTTACTTATCTGCCCAGATACTCTCCTGCTTTTATATGCCTTTATATTAAACCAAGCAAACAAAAACCACAGAAAAACAAATTAACAAAACAAGAAATATGAAAAACCCCACAGATCTATGAAGGCCAGTCTCCTATTCTTTAAAACCAGAGCACCTGAGAGGAACTCAGTGTAGACATGGCACTTGGTGATATGGTTTTGTGGCATGGGGTTGATGGGTTGACAGTTGGACTTGATGATCTTAAAGGTCTTTTCCAACCTGAATGATCCTATGATTCTATGAACTCAGAAGTAATACTGTTATCTACAATAGTCTACAGATGTACAAACTTTCAGACACTGTATGCAAGAATCACTTTTGGAGACCCTACTGCACATCACTCTGTGGTGATGCCCAAACTTCACGAGCATAAAGCACAGTGCCAGGGGCTGTCTCCTGAGCATGGCAAAGCACCGTCATCTGCCAGACAGCTGCTACAAGTGAAGCAGAGTAGTAGCCTCACCTTGCAAATTGTCCTTAACGAAATGGACACATGTGTGCCCACGTCATACAACCAGAATTTCCATCAGAGCATAACTGTGATACGTTCTCAGGCTGTGTGCCTTGGGGTTGGTAGCCAACAAAAAACTAGTTTCTGGATCCTGGTCAGCTGGAACAAGAGGAAAAACAAGCTGCTCAACTCTCACAAAAATGAGCTATGCAAAACTTTCCAATAAAACTTTGAGGTGCCTCTCAAACAGAGTGTCTGAGGCGGGAGACAAGCAGGGATTTTCCCATGTTTACAACTCAGCTCAAGCTCCACTTTGCATGCCTAAATCCTTCCTTTCATTCAGCTAAAAATAACTTACTAACACCAAAATTTACCAAGTAAACTATCCTGCATCACTATGCTTTTTCACTACCCTTCCCTGTCTGAGCATCTTTATACCTTGAGGTTCCAGCACAAAGCCACTTACAGCTCTCACACCCACCAGCCATCACCTCCCTGCCATTTTAGTTTCAGCATGAGAGTGAAGGATCTTGAAGTGCTGAGCACCCTCCACATTTCTGCATGCCTTGGAAACTCTCCCTCCAAAAGCTTTTTGAGCCGACAACAGATGAAGAGTGTCCACATCTTCATTTTTTAACACCACATGCCAGCAGTAAGGAGAGAGGCATCACTTCCACTTTGCTGAAGGGGCCAGAAATAGAGTAGCATGGCTTCCCTAACAGTGATTGTTGCTGAAATGCTTATCTCATTAATAAAGGCAAGCTGGATGTGCTTATTAGTTTAGCTTCAAAAGTTGAAGTAAAATAAATGGTCTAAAAGAGAAGTCAAATTGCTTCAGGGTCACTTTCTTTCTAAAAATACTGTCTTTCTAAAGGTCTGAAAATAAGCTACGGAAGAGCTGGTGTGCTGAAAGCTAGTCTGTCCTTTTTTCCAGACTACAAACCAGTCTAATGAAAGATATTACCTCTCCTACAATCTTTGCTTACCAAGAAGCATAACAGCTTATTTCTGGAGATAAAATCTGAGTACATAACTTTCCACTCTGAAACACAAAGCTGATGAGTGTGCTTTGATGAACCAAAAGAAGGGGAATAAAGAAAGCTCCAGTTCAAATGTTTTAAAAATCTTTTGCTGGATGTTTGGAATGATCCTATGACAAAAACACAAACAAAAGCAAAATAAAACAGAACAAAACTGGACTTTGTAAAGCCACATCAATTACACTATTTCCCTGCAAGATACTAGCAAGAAGAAGACATGAACATGAAAAGAAGATGCAAAAGCAGTGCTCAAAAAGACTGGTGGAGCATGGCCCTCAGCATCACCATGACCCAAGCAGGAAGCCAAGTCCTGCTTTCTCTGGCAGCACAGAATCTAACCTTATCAGAAAATCTGCCTAATGTGTTTTGCCTCCTGGGCATCCAGTATGGTTTGTGGCCTTCTTTATTTTGTAGTCTAATCACTCCTAAGTCATTTGGATTTCATAATCCTGCCTTTACCCATGTCATTACCAAAGATCTTCTAGGAAGCTTTCATTAAACAAACAAAAAACCCACCACTGAGGAACAGCAGCTATCACACATTTTTTAAGGATTAATTTTCATATTTTTTTTACACATGACCATGAGCCTGAGCAAGGGGTGCACCTGTAGGTGTACCTAGACCACAGACCTGCACCTATGATGTGGACCCCAAAGATATAGTTTCAACATAAAAGCGAAGCTAGGCAAGATTAAAACAGGCATGGGGAAAAGCCTGCAGTCTGAGCTCTGCTGCACAAGCACCTGCTCTTGGCAGCAGCAGCTCAGGTATTTTTGCATCAGAAAAGAGAGCATCCTGCTGAAACACTGAATGGCTCTGAATAGACTCAGATTGGCTCAGGCACACTGCCCAGCTTAGTCATAGTGCCAGCTCTTTTGGCAGGAGATGGAGGAGTTGGCAGGAGCCTATGGATGAAGCAGCTGCAAGGCAAGAAGGGAGCAGGGAGTGACAACAGGGATGACGAAGCCCAGCTCAGAACACGTCCACGCCCTATCTAAACTGTGTTTAGTATTCTAGCTGTCCATTGCCACCTCTGAGGGAAGTATTTCAAGGAGCTATAAGCCTGTCCTTGGGTCTTGTTCTCTAGGAGAGACTCGTTTACATATGTGTTTAACTGTTTGTGTTCTTGAACATACTATTCAGTCACACCAAGGCCAGGACTGCATTAGGCAAGCACAAAAGTGCAAACCTAGGCACCCATCAAGCCTCAAAACAAAAGAAAAACAAAAAAACAACTCCAAGGCTGGGTAAAAACTCGTCAAGAATTTTTAGATCATCAATTTAGGGCTTGGTGACCTAAACACTGCCTGTTTCTTCATCCATGTCCTTCTACTGCATAGCAATCTGTGACACAAAGGACTATTAAAGGTTCAGGTTGCCTGAACCCTCCAGCTCAGATCTGAACCATGTGGACCTCTCAGAAGCAGAGCATACTGACACAGTACAGCCAACAGTACAGGAACAGTTTTGTTCAGACAGGTCAAGGCTCATTTTCAACAGTTTTCAAGGAAGTTTTTCAGGTAATGTGATCTATATTACCCAGCAGGCCATAGTATTTTTTTTCTTTCTTTTCATAATTTTGTAACAAACTTTTATTCCCTCTTTCTTCTCTCTTTCTACCACCAAAAAAAAAAGAAAAAAAAAAAGGCAATAGATAAGGGAGGAACTTGGCCAGTTTCAGGATGCAGTTCATCAAGTGAGGTCTAATTTTTATCTTTTTATAGAGGTTGGAATATTGCCATTTCCCTTGGAGCTACTGACTCTAATAATAGACAGAGCACCACCTTCATGGTTTTCATCATGAAAACAGAAAAGATTTGGACCTTTTTTTTTTTTAACTTTTTAGAATTATATGTGGACTTCTATGTGAAGTCAACCATGTACAAGGCTTAAGAAAGGTTATTGGAGGCTCCTGGCAATCACAAACTAGATCTTCACTGCCTTTTGCTGATCTAAAATGACAAGATTTCATCATGTTTGCACTGAATTTATAAAATCCTGTTTCAGTAACTATGCAACTTTTAATACTTAACTAAAGGACAATTTGTGTCCAAAGAAGGGAACAAAGCTAGTGAAGTGTCTGGAGCACAAGTCTTACGACAAGTGTCTGAGAGAACTGAGGTTGTCTAATCTGGAGAAATTGAGGCTCATGGGAGACCTTATCTCTCTCTACAGCTACCTGAAAGGAAGTTTGAGTGAGATGGGGATAGGTCTCCTCTCCCAGGTTAACAGCAAGTGGACAAGAGGAAATGGCCTCAGGCTGTACTAGGGGAGGTTTAGGTTGGACATTAGGAATAATTTCTTCAAGGAAAGAGTGGTTAGGCACTGAAATAGGCTGCCCAGCACAGTGGTGGAGTCACCATCCCTGGAGGGATCAAAAAACATGTAGACGTGGCAGTTAGTGGCATGGTTTAGTGGGAATGGGGTTGTTGCGTTGATGGCTGGACTTGATGATCATAGAATCATAGAATCATAGAATGGTTAGGGTTGGAAGAGACCTCTGGAGGTCATCTAGTCCAACTCCCCTGCAGTGGGCAGGGACATCGCCTTTTCCAACCTTAATAATTCTGTGATTCCATGCTTCTGTGAATGCATAGGCCAAAGGCAGGTTAAGGGCAGTGCAGCACAGGCAGTTCACCCCATTTGCCACAAGATGGCATGAAACGTATAAATTACGAGGATGAAAATACACAGAACAATGCTATCAGAATTATTAAAAAAAAACCCTAAAAGATGTAGAGACTGACTGTGACTGACTGTATGTGTGACTTTCAGCAGGACGTGTGAAATACGTGAACATACACCTGTACAACATCACTCTGCAGAGGAGTTGATCTAAAGTTTACTTTTCAGAGCACACAAACAAATCATGTCAGCCTGTGTAGTGCTCCAGATCTGAACTACCTATTGCTGTCATCTAGAAGGTGGCTGGAAATGAACCATAGTGGGACCAGAAATAAAAGCAGCAAAGAGATGGTGGGTGGCACTTCTGGTGGGAAACAGGCTCAGAACAGGGAGGACAAGCTGGGCAGGAGGAGATGGGCAGCCAGAAGGGGTTTTTGTCTGAGCAGAGGGCACTCACCCAGGGTGAATCACTCCCAGTTAGAGATGGAGATGGGAAGGACATGGATGAACAAGTGAGACAGGCAGGAAAGCAAATGAGCAAAGAGTGGATTTAAAGTGGGATTTTAGTATAAATACATAACACAAGAGACCAGGATAGGGGCTGTGTCATTTATCACAGAATCACAGAATCACCATGGTGCTGGTTACACACTCTTTTGGTCAG
>VWZO01001646.1:336389-378264 GCA_013396975.1 Bucco capensis | reverse complement strand
TGTCTGGGGGGGTGGCAGGTAGGCCTGGGCAGGGGGCAGGTAGGCTTGGGCGGCGGGCTGTGGGGACTGCGGCGGCGAGGACAGCTCCATGTCCATGGGCACCGGCGAAGAGGGCACCGGCTCGCCCCAGTCGCCGTGACCGCCCGGCGGCTCTTGGCCATCGCGTTCCCGGGAGGCAGTGGGTGGCTTGCGGGTTGGCGGCGGCGGCTCGCGGTGGGCGAACTGCTTCTGGTAGCTGCGGACCGGCGGCGGCACGGGCGGAGGCGGCTGCTGCCAGTCAGTGAAGGAGCTGGGCAGCGGCGGCGGCGGCAGCCCCGGAGGGGGCGGCCCCGGCGGTGGCGGCGGCCCCAGCAGTACAGATTGCAGCTGCTTTTGGTGCATCTGCTGCAGCTGCTGCAGCTGCGCCAGGTGCTGCTCTTGCAGGCTCAGGAACCCCGAGGTACCGGTGGGCGGCGGCGGTGGGGCGGTAGCAGGAGCAGGGCCCGGCGGCGGGTAGCTAGGCAGAGGCATCGGCGGGACGGCGGGAGGCGGCACGCTGGGGGGAGGAATAGGCAGCGGTGGAGGCGGAATGGAAGTGGGCGGCGGTGGGTAATGCCCCGCCGCCCCGTACAAGCCCCAGGCCGGATACATGGCGGGGCTGCAGCGGTAGGAGCTCAGCGGAGCTTCGACAGGCCGCAGCGGCGGCGCCTGCGGCCAATGGCGCGTGCGCGGGGAGGCGCACCGCCCTCCTGCGCAGTAGAGCGTGGGCAGTGCGCTAGAGCGTCAAGCTGTACCCCCTCATCGGAAAGCGCGCCTTCTAGCGGGAAGTTACCGTCACTGCGGGATGGAGGACGCTAAGTCAGTGGCAGGGCACATAGAGAGGGGCGGAAGCGAGTCCAGAGCGCCGCATCCCTGCGGCCCTCTCGTCCCTATTCGGCTCAGACGAGAGGCGGACGAGTGAAAGGGGCTAGAGCGGACCCCGGTGGGGGGAGGGCGCCTTTTTGTGTAGGGGGAAAGGTGCAGGTGGGTGCCGCCGGCTCCTGCCGAAGCCACAGAGACAGGGCTGTGTGTGGCTGGCCCGGCCCCGGCGGCCTCCCGCAGGCCGTGGTGCTGCCGGGACGGGAGTGCCGGTGACCTCGGTTACCCCGGGGCGGCGGCGGCGGCCATGTTTCGGGGCGTTTCTGCCGCTCGTCTCAGGCGCCGTGACGCCGACGCCGCCTACCGACAACGGCTCTGGCCCAAGCGGGTATTGGAGAGCTGCTCAGGCCCGACGCAGCTACGACAAACGCGTTGTTGGTGACCAGAGGTGCGATGGCAACGCTAAGTAATAGTTGTAGCGACCGAAGTGTGAAACGAGCATGGTCATAAATCCAGCTGAGCTAGGCCTCGGGAGTTGTATACAAATAAGTTCTGCAGCCAGTTGGCAAAGATTTATGCAAAGTGCTGGGCTCCCATTGTAAAGACAAGGCACAAAGGCTTGTGTGTGTGAATACTAGTAGCTGGGCAGGAAAGCCTAGTGGCTCGTGTTTCAGTCAGCAGTGCACCACTGTTGTGGCGTCCCCCTTGCTTGCCCTCCTTGCCAAATACAGAAAACCCGAGTAATTTTTGTCACATACAATCTCTAGTTCATGGCTGGTGAACCAAAGATCTTTGCCCAGTGGAAAAGGGCAAGTGTTGGAGGAAAAGTCCCAAGACTTTTCAGTCAGGAGAAAAATGAGGAAAAGTATGTTGCTAGATAGAGAAAAACCTTTGTCCTCTCTGCTGGAAAAGCTGGATTTTGTGTTCAGATGATGTTAAATTCCAGGGAATCCAGACAGGTGATACACCATGAATGTACAAGAAAAGCTTTGAGTGTGAACTCAAGTTATGAGATGTGAATCTCTAAGAAAACTGTCTTAATTAATACACAGAACTGTCTTTTCTATTCTTTAGTATCCTTCAATTTCATCTAGAGGTCCTTTCCTGCCTAGGCT
The DNA here is from genome assembly GCA_013396975.1 of Bucco capensis. Taxonomy (NCBI): domain Eukaryota; kingdom Metazoa; phylum Chordata; class Aves; order Piciformes; family Bucconidae; genus Bucco; species Bucco capensis. Next base: position 376,312 of record VWZO01001646.1, on the reverse strand, counting down.
GATGTTCTTCTAAGATTTCTCTTGCTGTGAGTATAACTTCCAGACAGCATTTGTAATTTTAGCCCCACGTCCTCCACATCATACACATACTTAACATTTATATCCCCGACATCTTTGAGCTAATTCATTCACTAAGCTTTCAAAATTCATCCTTCAAAAATAAGGATTTCTGATAATTCACTCAAAGTGAACTCTTTTTGATTGGTTTAGTCACAGTTATTTCCTCCAGTCTTCAATACTCTTGTACTCAACCATTTTCAGTAGCAATTTTCTAGCCTACATCAAGGAGGCCAAGGTGTAACTTCCAAATAACTTGTCAGATGCTTTTGTCAACACTCAAATCTGGTTTGGGCAGCACTAGAGTTGACTCCTGCCTGCAAAGATACATTGGCTTTACCCAGTATTGCCTTGTCCTAAAGCAACCCTGTTAAGTTCAATAAGGCCAAGTGCCGGGTCCTGCACTTTGGCCACAATAACCCCATGCAGAGCTATAGGCTGGGCACAGAGTGGCTGGAGAGCAGCGAGGCGGAAAGGGACCTGGGGGTACTAATTGACAGGAAGCTCAACATGAGCCAGCAGTGTGCCCAGGTGGCCAAGAAGGCCAATGGGATACTGTCCTGTATCAAAAATAGTGTGGCTAGCAGGACCAGGGAAGTGATCCTTCCCCTGTACTCTGTGTTGGTGAGGCCGCACCTTGAGTATTGTGTTCANGATTCTGTGAAGTCTTCTGAAGCTACAGCAAGAGACAAGTTGTTATGGGAGAGGCTGGATTCCCTGAAGTTACTGAGAAACAATGCAGGCATCTATTTGATACCCAAGTAGTTTGCAGGTTTAAACCAACTGCCAGAGTTGGGTCAAGAAGGATTTTTCTCTTCTGGTTTGGACTGGCAGAGTTCTGCATTCAATAGGAACATCAAAGCATTCTCGCTTACCAAACTCCTTCCCATTATAATGATCTTTCCTCCTTTGATATACTGCAAGTTGGATCTGTGGTTAGGATGGCATGGTCTGTATGTGCATGGAGTGCACCAAGTGTGTGGTACGCAGGTTCCCTGGGACTGCAGGGAAGGAGTTAATGACTCAGGTGGTCCTTTCCTGTTCCATTTTTCTTCTCACTAGGCTCTTTGAGCTAATATCCAGTAATGTATTTATTTATTGTGATAACTTGGAAGGGGGTATGCTTTCAAAGTGTCAGCATGCTGTTACTTTAGGGACAACTTTAGTCAGTGAGGCTGCAGCAAGCAAAGAGACAGTATAAGGGGAAAGTCTGATGCATGCCTAAAGTTTCCTCACAACAGCTGTAGAGGCAGAGTGTTAGCAAGAAAGCTACCAGCACATCAGGGCATTTCCCAAGGAAATGACCAGCAGATGAGATATTATCTTCACTCTATGCTGTCCAGCATACAGACAGCTGAGTTCGGCTCTTCTCTGCAGCCAAGCCAGTATAAGGCAGCAAAGGATAAAAGCTCGGTTAAAGGTTTAGAAATTTTCTTATTTATACCAGGAATATAAGTTTTCAGTCTCAGGAAGCATGCTTTGGCATGTTGGCTCCTGGTGATCCTCATATTGCCTCTCACCTCTGACAATTCACCTTGTCACAGAACAAAAAAATCAGTAAAGCAAATTATATTGCTAAAAGCCTCGGAGTAATGGAGAAGGCATGGGAATGCAGAGTTATGACTTTGAAATATTTTTTCCCCTGCATTTCTCTATGTGGCTTACCCATCTCTTTTCCCTCCCTCCTCTAACCATTTTCTTCCCTGCAGCAAATGCTCTGTGAGACTCTCTTGTTCCATAGCCATTGCTCTGATATGCCCCATCAGCTCTATTCCCAGACCACATGAATACCTTTCCCAGTTTGACACCTTCCTGTCAGTTTGGTATCTTCCTCCTCTTCCCTGACACCTAACAAAAGGGATAAGGCTTTGAGGTGCATAGTTGCCAAGCAAACAAGAGGGAGAGATCTGTCCTGACCTAACCCTGCCTTCCTGCCACCTCTCTGCATGCAAGCAGAAGGACCAGCCTTCCACCAGACCCAGTACAGACACAGGAATCTGCGCAGGACACTTAACTGAACTTCATTCATTGTACAGTTGAGTAAAAGCCCATCAATTCCAAATTAAAATCTTCCAGACCACTGGTCCACAGAAGGCACATCAACTGGTTCAGATTTTATGGCTTTCCTCCAAAACACAGATTCCAATTTGCTTGTGGGACAGGTATGAGGGAGTTTCTCTTAGGAATAGCTCTCCTGCTGCAAGTGCAGCAGTAAGAAACTTCTAAAATTTCTGTGGTTTCATTCTCAGCCAGAGTTGCATCACTAGTGTTTAATTCAGAATGCTGAAATCACTTTTTCCAATGATCTCAATGAAGAGGAAGTAAGGAATGTTCCAGAACTTGCCATCCTCTCTTCCTCATATGCTTCTTCCAGCTATAGGTAATCAGGCCAAGTCAGAACAACGATGAATAAAACAGACTCTTCCAAGTAGCTTTTTCTTAGAAGATCAAAGCTATTAAGTCCAATATCACCCACAGTCATACGAGCAGAGTCCCAGCAAAAAAAAAGAATGCAGGAGTTGGAACCAGAAGGACCCTTCCTGGCTCAGAGTTCTGGCATCTATGCCTTGGCTGGACAGGTTAGAATCGAGGAGCTCCATAATCATCTGGCATCCTCTCAATGTTGTATCTGAGCAAAAAAGAGGGAAAACGTATGAAGACAACCTACTCCACATTGCTCCCCTCCCTATGCAGCAACAGGCTTTCAGGCAGAATGAACAGCAAGAAGCTTTGTTGCATTTCTACCTGCAATGGAGACCACCATGAAGAAAAGTATTACTTCTGAAAGTGAAAAGCCCGCAAAAGGTTTCTGTTAACTCAGAGATCAGGCATCTCAAAACCTTACCATCTCCAGAGAAGGGTAAAAATCGTGGTTTTGTAAGACCAACTTTTAAGATCTGACTACAGAGAATAAAACTTTGGACATTCAACTTACAATTCATGGCCACAATGAGTAAGGGGCAAAGATGTTTTGCAAGAAAAATCTTCTGAGTCACATTCTAATTATAAATCAGTTAAGATACATATTTACAGCAATCAACCTCCTAATTTCTGACATACTGCTCTGTCTTGCATATTACTAGACTCATTGTTTCCACTGTTAGCACAACTGCTTCCTTTCCACTACCTCTCCCATCCTATCTGAAGACTTTGGCATTTTCTCTCCACATCCTGATTTCTCTACTATACTGTGAAACAATTTGGCATAGGTTCAGTGCAAGATAAATCTTCTGGGCTGTACATTACATAGAAGAAATATTAAAACACTGGACATGACGAATGAAGGAGAGTGAAGTGAGTAAAGTCTTCTAAGTTTTACAAGTGCTTTGGAAGGAATAAGTAATTTAAGCAAATGCTTTTATATTATATCACTGGTCCTATTGTACATAAAATATTATATAAATTTTATATATATATAATAAATAATATATATTTTATTGTATAAAACATTATAAAATAAAACATTCCAGTATTTGGAGATACTGAAAAAATCTGTTGCCATTGAAATTGCTGCACTAGTATCCCTCTGAGAATACCTCTCTCAGCTGAGAAGCAAATTCAGTCTCTTAGCTGAGGGTACACAAAGATACCAAATAGAATATGGAAAAGCAATGGTTCTTTTCCTCAAAAACCTGTAAAATGCATATGCTTGGTAGTCCTGCTGCTGGCAAGCAAAACTAATCTATGGAAACAATGGCCTCAAGGAAACGAGTTTTCCAGCTATAAGTAAGTGAACATGTAGACTACAATAAAAATGAGTCTGTGACCAGTCTCTTCCCAGCAGCAGCTGTATTACTTCTTTCGTGCAAAAACTAGTCCCTTTACTGCAACTTGCACTATTAGACAATGCAGGAAGAGAAGCATGTGGTGACAGAGTCCTTCTCAGGCAGGGACTGTACCAGGCAGTGTTCCTGTCAGAGGTCACTTACCTATGCCTGGAAATGTACATTATAGGCACTCCTGGAATTTTTCGTATTCTTCGCTTGAGCTCTTTATCCACTGTGGCCACAATATAACATTTGTGCTGCAAACAAAGAGGCAAGTCAGACTCAACACCAGTGAACCTGCAGAAAGGAGGCAAAGCTGTGCAAAAGCTTCTACTCAGTGAGCTCATTTTACACAAGAGGGCCATGAGTCCTTAGTGAGGCACTGTTAGGAGTTGTATGGAATTTCACAGCAGACTAGTATCACCCTCCTGCTCATCAAAATAGACTCGAAGAAACATCCCAAGTCTGTCCAGCCTTCCCCATCCTAGGTGCTTCTTGATGCTGGCCTATACAACAAGAATGCTCAGGGAAGACTATACCTTGCTTCAGATAAAGTTGAGCTAGGGCCTGAAACAGCCCTGTAGTGAGACTTTACAGTTACTTTGTGGGAAATGTAAGTCATCAGTAACTAGAAAGGTTCAGGAGTTTTTAGTATGTTAGCACAGTATTTTCAGAATTCTGAATTTCTGAAACAGAAATACCTGAGTGACCCTCTGTACCAAGCAGTCATCTGCATACGTTCCCTTGTGCATACACGGTAAGCGTTCAAATCGAGGATCCTTGGCAATTCTGTAGGAACATATAAGGCGGTATCACAGCAATCAGTAACACAGTATGGAGGAACAGGAGTGCTCTCTTCTGTGACATACAGCATGTTAATTCGCAAAACAAGGGCTGAAGGGATGGAGTGAATGGTATGTAACAGCCAGTTGAAACGATGAGCAAAAAAAGATTGCAATTATTAAATTAACTAATTATTAAAGGTTAAGTACTTATTAACTTCTTCGTATTCTTAACTTCTTAGCACTTGTTAGCTGGATTCAAGATCAAACAAGAGGAAGTGTTATTTTAAGTCTTAAGGAAAAAAAAGATTTACAGATTCACATTGCGCACTTATATCTATAATTTTTTTTAAAAAGTAATCTGAAACTTGAGCCATTGTATCGATCTCATACAGCCAGAGAAATAAAACCAAGTTCAGGACTCTGCAAAAACTTAACCACTCTCTAGTGTAAGAGCATTATGGTGGAAAGTGCTTTTCATTTATTTACATTAAAACATTAAGTTCTAGAATGGAGAACACCTTGCACCTACCTTAATGCTACACGGTACTTCTGTCCTAACTTCTCAATTTCACCCATTACACAATCTGTGATACATGGAATACCTACATGCAAAAAAAGACTGTTTTAAAATCAAGCAGTATTCTTCTGACCTCTACATATTGCCCCTATGCCCAGAAACTATCTTGAAACAATGTAACATATTACTTACTGGTTTAAACTTATGAGAACTGATAAGATTACAAAGTGATGAAATGTAGAGCCACCGAGTTTGACCATGCCATGGTAATTTTAGATTTTTAACTTATTAATGCTTTACCTTTGTTGAGATTAGCATTTAAGATCATTGTTTGACTAAAACCAGAGACAATTCCAGGGTTACCATAGCTATGAACAATGAGCTCGATGACTACAGCACATGTACTTTTATAAAGATTTCTGTTACCCTCAGCGAGTGGTATGAGGCTGACAAAGCACATCATGAGCATACTGTGGCACTACATGGTCCAGAAGAAGCTGCAAGGGATGCAGATACTCACACTTGGCATAGAGACAGTCCATCATTGACTGCACTAGGTCCAGCTTGGCCTTGATGGAGAAGTTGATGAAGTTAGTGTCAACCAGGATGTGATAAGGGGGGCCCAGCTGCGTATTATATTGGAAGAATAAGCAAGAGGGATGCTGGGGGCTGCCGGGAAAAAAAAATTCAAATCATTTAATTGTAATGAACAGGCATATCCGATCCTACAACTTGCACAGAATGAAAGACAGGTGATGATTAGAAATAACACAAGGCAGTGTAGGGTAGCGACCTGTCAGGCCACCCACTGCCTCCCAAGCCCAGTCCTTTGGTTTAAGGCACCACTTCCTACTCTGACAGTTTTGCTCAGAAATGCCCTTGCTTGCAGTCTTTAGCGTGACTGGCTGGCCGGCCCGCCCTCCTTTCCTCCCTCCCCACTTACACCTCTCGCTCCTTGATGGCACTTGGGTCCTCTTTCTTCTTCACGACAGCTTTTGCCCGTTCTTTCTCGTTACTGCAAGGAAACACAGGCACTCCTGGGAGGGGGATTGAGGTAGGGTACCGACAGGGAAGGGCCGCCAGCAGCGGAGACGCCTAGGCCGGGATTCTCTCCCGAGCTGGACACAGTAACGGCCAGCCCCACGCGGGAACGAGTCCAGCCGCGGGCACACTCACATGCGCTGGTCTCGGAGGCTTATCATGCGCTTCATGACCGCGTACTTCCGCGCCTTCTTCTGCTTCCCCTGCAAGTAGACGGACACGCAACCGCGATAAGCTGGGGTGAGACCCCGGCGGCCAGCGGCCCGCGGCCCACTCCCGACTCACCATGCTGCTACTGCTGCTGCTACTCCTTCCGCTCCTTCCGGTGCCGCCACAGTACGTCACAGTGTCCCGCCCCGTCGGGATGGTCCAGGAGTAGCGTCACTTCCGGCCGCCAGCCCGGGACAGCGGGAGCAGGCGCTGGTCGCGCCGGAGTGGACTCGGTGTCATGATGGTTGCCGGAGCCCTGGGTAACAGCGCTCTTTGTCCTCTCCCGCGCCTCGGGGCAAGGGGAGGGTGGGCGCTCGGGGCAGAGGAGCTGCAGCCGCAGCCTCGCCGCCTTGCAGTGCTCGGGCATCCCCCTGGGGTGGTGTCCCGGCCCGGCTAGGTGGAGGGTGGCAGCAGGAGGGGAACGGACTGCCCCGCTGTCGGCCCGGGNCGGGGGGGGGGGGGGCCGGGGGCTCCCGATGAGCGGGAAGGGCTGTCTCTGCCCGCCCCTCGGCGGGAAGTGCGGCGTCCTCCGGCTTTCTATTTCGGTTTGGCCATGCCGTTTGTGCGGCGCTGTTGGGGTTACCGGCGCTACGTCAGGTGGGTTGCGGAGACTGGCGCCTGCAGAAAGGCCTTGGGGGTTTGTTGGCCTCGCCGAGCCGCTGCTGCTGCGGGCTGGAGGGGAACCACAGCACACCGATCGCCCTCCTCCCCATTTCTGTTCTGCGGAGCTGGGAGGTTATGAGGTCTTCAGCCCAATTTCTTAAGCTTGCTGGCCTGGCATGTTTTGAAGAGTTGATGTAACGCTGGCTTTGGTGTGCTTTCATGAAAAGCAGTGGGTTGTCATTATGTGCAGATCTTGCTACCAGTTGTGACGTGAAATCCTAGCAAACAAGCATAATTTGTGCTTTCTGCAGCCATAGTGGTGTAGCCTTGTGCAGGGAAGGGTGAAAGAAAGACCCGCCTGTTGTTGTCTTTCTCATGCAAGCTTCTGGGATTAGTGAGAACTTGCAGCCATTGGTATCTTCCAAACGCAACCGATTTTATCTGGTGTGCTGGTCAGAAAAAGCAGCTGTGCAGCCAGTGAGGTACTATGCAGGCGTATTTTTTCTTGAAGTGCTGGCCTTATTAGAACTGTGATTGAGGCTCTGACAACAAGGAAGAAAACTAAACTGAATGGAGTTCTTACAAGAAACCATGGCTGAGCAATTGTGCCAGTCTTAATTGTTGGCAGAGGAAACACAGTTGGTGAAGCTCTGATGCTGCTTCAGTACACTGAAGGAAATAATTGGGTGACGGAAATAATTGAGAAGGAGGTGATGTGCTTTCCGCATGGTTGCATAGGGTGGCAAGTGGCTGAATGTCGTTCTGGCTTGGGAAGTAGATCTGGTGTCAAGATGAGACTGTCTTGCTGTGTTTGAGGAGGACAGGAGGAGCTGACAGCTCTAGTGGTACAATAAAAAGTCCTTAAACTTAGGCAGTTGACAAAACTCACACTTCCTCTTCCCCCCCACCGTTGCCACAATTTTATTTAGCTTGTGTATAAATGCATATGACAGATTCCAGCCCTGACAAGAGAATGAAAGTTTTATATGGATACTGGCCATTGTTGGGGCTTTTGACCTTGACAGCTGATACTGGAGCCTGCTCACAGTGTATTTTGCACTGACTCTTTAGCATGGACATTCTTGTTGGTTGGTTTGTGCAAGCTTTACTTAGTGTTAGAAAGCACTGCTATCGTTTCAGTCAGAAGAGAATTATCTTGTGCATGGCATGAGATGAATGTGCCATTGGTGGTGGACATTTGTGCACATGGATCACGGGGATGTTCTGTATGGAGATAGAGGGTTCTCTCATCTTTATTGGATGAGGTAGTATCAACCTGCAGAAAGGTTTTAAACCTATCTTTCTTAGTTTTGGAACTTGTCAAGCAAGAGAAGAAAGGAAGTTAAATTTATCAGTGCATAAAAAAAAAACCCAACAGGCGCACCAGATTTCCTGGGATCTCAGTAAATCAATTCTGTATAGCATATCCTCAACTGGCATTGTAGCTGTAGCCCTATGAATGTATCATTAGTGGGTTACAGTTCCTTTTGTATGTGCAGCTACACTTGTGCTTCCTTCTGGAGCTTTGCAGTCTGTTCCTCTGGCTTCACAGCAGCAATAATACAAACAAAATGTATTCCCATTACTGGCTTTCCCTTCCTTGCTGACTTGAGAGAAGCAATTACACTAATACAGTTTATTTTGTGATACCATGCTGTCTATCCTGAGTATGCCACTACTTCTCCTTGAGTGAAACCAAGGAGAAGCTTTCCAAATACGTGTGTTCCCTGCAGATGGCAGGAGACCACTGCTTCCCCTGTCCTTGAATCAAGATCACTAAGATCTGTCAGACAATTTTTTTTAGGCATTTTTTTCCAATCTGGCTAGTATGGTACCTTATATTGGTGATTTTTAGAGTTCATTTTCCAGATTGCTAGCTGGCAGTACTTAGCAGAGATACTATTTTAATTTAGATCTGCATTCTGATAACTGAGTGGCAACATATCTTGGATATTGTTCTCATAACTAAGTTCTTTACTCTAATGTATCCCAGCTGCAAGAGCATCCTTAAAGCTGCTGGCAGTATGTATGCAAGGGGAAAGCTATTGTATGACAGCCACTTCATCTTTGGTGGCAATCTGACTTGGTGTCTTGTTTCCCACTCCTTGTAGATATAATAAAATGAGAAGTTGCTCTGCTGATTGAGGGAGATAACTAATTCCCTGTGTGATTTATGGTATGCGTTACAGAAGGGAGAGTGGCTGAGGCAGAACTAGCTTGGGTAGGTGAACACACAGGGCCAGGTTTGTGTTGGTGTTTTTTTGGTGATGTGAAGAGACTGATTCTGTAGGATGGTGGAGGGAGATCTCATAGATTTCCAGATATTGAAACACTTCTGTGAAATTCCACAGCTGTGTGGGGAGGAGCCACACATGTTGCACAGGCAGGCCAAACTGGAGTAGAGTTTCAGCCAGGCCATTTGTAGCACTTCTTTGATCTATGCTGTGAAAGAACTAAAATACCAAGGAGATTGCCAGGTCTGTGATTCTTAATACACAGAGATATGAGTTTAGAAGCCTGAAGCTTCATCTAGGAAGAGAATGAGAACTTATACCCTGGGAACTGCAAGGCTGTTTGCTTAAGCAGAGGAAACAAGAAAATAGCTGAGTGGGTGGGATTTTCCTTGAGATGTGGAGGAGGAAAAGACAGAGTTTGGCTGTTTCTGCAGCACAGTCAAAGATCTCTGCACATACTTACCTGTCGTTTGTCATATTCATAAGAAAGCTTAGTGGAAGTGTGCAAAGGCAGTCAGATCTGTATGATTATTGGGATGAAGGGAGATAAGAGGCATCTGAAAAGGAAGGTGGATGAGGAAGAAGTGACAGCTGAGGCGGTGGTGTGGCAGGCAGGAGTGCATTTCTTATATCCCCAGAAGAGGTGAGTGTCTTTACAGATAGCTTCAGTGGTAAAGCTGTGTCTGTTCATTTCATTCTCACTCCTTTATATAATCTGTGTTCTGAATGAATAGATACTTACTGTGTAGTCTCTGTGGCTTTTCCTCTGGCATATGTCCTGTATCAATCCTTGCTGTTATATTTTTATGGGTTTTTTTATCTCCATCCTGACAGGAAACTGTAATTTAGTGGGTAGTACTGCTGAAACTAAAATGCCTTATGAGGCATAAGGCTACCGGTTTCCTGACTACCTAGAACAGCAGTGGCAAAAGAAATGATCTAATTTGCTTTGGGGTCCAAGAACTATCAACGTTTTATTTAGTTATTTATTTGGGCTATAATATGTAAATAACCCTCTGGATCTGGCCAAAATCATTTTGAGAATAGTACATGGCATTTTGTGTGGTGTGAAGGCTTGAAGTGGTGCCTGATCATTAGTACCTCTCATGAATAGCACACAGGTTCTTAGCTGCTCTGTGCAACTCATGAGCCTGATGAAACTTATGGAGGCAGGTTGTGTTTTGCTCCATCTTGAACCTGCTAGTTTCAGGAGATTGTGACAGGTGGAGGTTGAGGGTATAGTGAAGCCCAGCACTACATCAACAGCGATACCTTTATAGCACCTCTCCTATGGCTTCGACATCTAGTGATAGTCTTGCTTCTTGGCCTTTTGGCTAAAATCAAGTGTAATACTTCTCATGTGTTTCTACTTGCTAGATTTGTCTACAACAATTGAGAGATCTAACTTTTCTCTGTTTTTTTCTTTTTTCTTTTTTTCTTCTTTACCAGGGAAGCTAGCAAACAACAGGCTACAGGGAGCAGCATTGTAGGACAACCCTTTTCCACAAAGAGGAATGTGCTCAGGTCCTCACCTTTTAGCAGTGATTCTGTGATGCAAGTTTCAGGAGTTTTTCTTTCTGTGATAATTTTCTCTATGGCTTCTTCTTGCTGACATTTGCCCCAGTGCTGGGCACAAAGAGGAAGGATGCTGAAGAATGGGTACCATCCTTTTGGCTTTTAGAGCATGGGCACTTGTGTAAAGGTATGTGATTGCTCTTTGGTTGAAGGGGTGGAATATCTGTGGAAGCCAGCAATGGGAATTTGCTGGGCTAGGAATCCATGGCTATTGTCAGGGGAAAATAGCACATTTAAGCTTTCTGCATGCTGCTATCCATTGCTGCTGCTGCTGAGATGACTGATGAATAACTCTTCTTTTGTGTTTGTTAAAAAAAAAAAAGAAAAGAAAAAGCAGCTTGAATGCACAATGTAGCTTCTCACTAACAGAATGGTGACGTGACGAGCTATATTGTATGCATTAGTGTATGCCAAATTGTTTGTCAAACTGTCACACATGTTCCTTGCTGCTGCCTTCATTGCATCTGTCAGCTCTGTCTTATCAACCAAACAGCATGTTGTTCTTTTGGGTGTGGTCTTTTTACTACATGTTTGTTTAGCAGTCCCCTCAGTGAGAGCTTGATTTTATATTGGTATCTCTAAAAAGTTGCTATAATCTTAATAGTGTACAAACACAAGGTTTTAGCTGGTGTGTGATCGATCAGCAAGAGTTCCTGTGGAGAGCCTCCTCTTTGCAGAAAAATACAGATGGGCAGTTTTGCAGTTGCATTCATACTTTGTTTAGTAGTTACAGGGAAAAAAAATGAATTCAGCTCTGCTCTGGAAGGATTTTGTTTGTTCTGAGCAAATGAGGATGATCTTGTCTGCAACCCTTTTATTCCATAGCTTTTTCTTCTAAGGCTGCTGGTTGAGAGTCAGCTGGTGTCAGCTGGTGGTGGCTTTGTGATATGCTTTCATGGCAGACTAGAAGTTAACTTTGTGTCTTGCAAGGAGCAAGTAGGTGTGAGAGTTTGGGTAAGTGGCTTCTGGCCACTGTTGTCAAAGTTGGTGATCCTACAAGAAGTGGTTCCTTCCTGCAGTACCCAGAACCTGCTCTCTCTGTTTTCTGAGGATAATGTTGTCCTTATAGAGCCCTGAATCTGAATGGGAACCTGTGATGGAGGGAGAAGTGTTCCTTCTAGCATGCTGTGAGGTTTGCTTATTTTAAGTTTTACAGAATAATTCTTTAGCGGCATCCTTGGACAGGAAGATAAATGATCAGTATGTATTTGTCTGAGGAATCATAGATTAAATTTAGGCCAATGTGTGTGAGGAAGAGTCATTGGACTGGAAATGGCCTATTTTGTGTTCTAGATGCAGCTGTGATCCTCGGCTGTGTGTCTCACCGAAGGGACCTGATGTTTTACATTATTGGTAAGTGAAGGAAAGGCTGCCACTGTATTTGTTGACCTCTCCATAGGCTTTGGAAGGGTTTCTTGAAAGCCTCTGCTTTCAAGTTATCTCAGAGTCTACCTAACAAACATGAAGTTACTGTCACCCCACACTGTGCCCTACACCTTGCAGACTTGCCTCTCCACCATTCTTCTTGTTCCTCAGTTCTTCCATTGACCTCATTCCAAAGCTATCCCCTTAATTTCTCTTTTGAGAGTTAGTGCAGGGTTGTTGCCTTCATGTTTCTTAATCTAACCTAATGTGGTGTGCAAGGGGTTGCGTGGTTATATGACTGTTAGGAATCTGATTTGAAACTCAAAGGAAATTCTAGGCTTCTGTTGGGATGTCTGCTAACAACTGTACCTGAGACTCTGTACCACCTTTACCTGTTCTCTTTGCAGTCATTTGTAGAGTTTTAAGAGACTTGTTACTCTTTAGCCTTACTTGTAACATAACACAAACCATAATGTTCACACAACAACTTCTGCTTTAAACACCTAATTTGCAGTTGAGTAGGATGTCATTAGGAAAAGGTATCTTGGGCTGATGCAGAGGGGATTTTGGTGCCTGACTCATCCATGCTGCTGCAATCACCCTCTGTTCTCTCCTTGCCGCAGGTGGGATCACAGTATCTGTGGTAGCTTTCTTCTTCACCATTAAGTTCCTCTTTGAGCTTGCCGCACGTATAGTCAGCTTCCTTCAGCATGAGGACCGGGAACGGCGAGGGGAGCGAACTATTTATGACTACGTGCGAGGCAACTACCTGGATCCCCGGTCCTGCAAAATCTCCTGGGATTGGAAGGACCCCTATGAGGTGGGCCATAGCATGGCCTTCCGAGTGCATGTAAGGCAATATTTCTGTTTCCATGAAGTTTTGGGGGTAGGAATAGAGGTCTGAGTTGGGGATGTGGTTTTCAAATGTTTTTTACTGGGGCCAAGCTGGATGTAACTCAGGAGTAGGAAAGCTATCTGTTTATGTCTTCTGCCCCCTGTTACTGTGTTGCAGAACTCTGTAACATGTATCTGAGGTTTGAACTCCTTAAAAATCTTGTCTCCCTCTCTTTAGAATCCTCTGAAGAGCAGGAGAGACCAGGCTTGTCCTATCTAATGGTTCCTTTACTGGGAAGTGAGTGGGCTGAGCCTTGTCCTCAGCAGAATTGATGCTATCTTTTGGTTGTGTAGCTGAAGTTGGGAGCATAGGAGTGTGCATTTTACCAACTCAAGAGCTGAGTTAGTAAAGAGTGGCTTCATGACTGCTCTCTGTCCCTCCAAAATTGAGTGTTATTCTGTCCAACCTGGAAAAGCCTGCCAAGGACCTTTGTTTCCCTCCAATCCCAAAAGGCCAAGTCCAGGAAAGTGGGACAAGTATACAAATGAATGAGGGGCCCAAACAGAAAGTTTGGAGCTACATGGAGAAAGTTTGAACAGATTCTGCTGGGCTTATCTGCCCACCTTTCTGCCCTACCTTCCTCACTCAGAAGGGTATCAAAGTAAGAAGAAAGGTTCAGCTAGGTTGCCATACCTATCCCTTTCAGGAAGGAAAGGAAAACTCTGCTTTTTGAGGGTGAGTAAGGAGTTCTGACTTCAGGGCAGTCAGTGAAAAGAGTTGAGGGGAAAGGGACTTGTTCTGTTCCTGCTGTTTAAATCTATTGCCTTCACCTTGCTGACTCTCACTCATGGCAGCTCCAGCAATATGCCCTTTCACTCCTATTTGCTTAGGCATTTATTCCTCAACAATAGCTGTTGTATGCACTGGTTTCTCTCACTGACAGTCAAGATACATACTACTTTAAGCCCCATGTCCTCCTTTGTTTAGAAACAGGGAATAATAGTAATTTTGCTGACTGCAGGTTGATTGCAAATGGCAGACAGGATCTGGCCTACAAGCTTCCAGCTCCTACAGAGCCATAGTGTTTCAAGGTGTAATTCTTTCCTTGTAAGGAAGTACGGTTCAAGGTAGATTATCTTATGAAATCGTCTGGCAGATCACTTCTGTGATTGAGCTGCCTGTGATTTTTTTTTCTAATATGTTGTTTTCATGCTGATGGTTCTTATCAGCACAGACTGGGTCAGCTCCTTAGGTCAGTATCTTCTCCACACTGTTTTCTATAGCAAATTGGTGAGAGCTTTTTCAGAGCCTAGCTGTGCAAAGAGACAACATCTGCGAGTTTATCTGAAAGGATGTGGCTTTACTTTTTTCCTTTTGATAGTGGGTTGTCTTGCTTTATGGTCTGATACTGCACTAATAGTACAGAGAAGTAATGCCTAGAGGCATGTTCTTTTCAAGGCACTCATTTGAACCCCAGCAGAAAAGAGTATGAAGCTGTTCAATGCCCACTTGTGCCTTGTTTTCTTCAGACAACGCAGCCTGTTTGACAGAGCTGGCAATTCATTTTCTTTTCCTTTGCTGAGCTGGGGTTCTTGCCCTTGTTTCACCAAGGCAACTTGCTTTCTCTTCCTTTATGCACTGTATTTTTAAGCTGACTTTAACTTCTCCATTTCCCATGCAGTTATTCTATAAAAATGGGCAACCCTTCCCTGCTCACCGGCCTGTGGGGCTGCGAGTTCACATCTGCCATGTGGAGCTAGCAATTGATATTCCTGTAACCCAGGAAGTTCTTCAGGAGCCTAATTCCAATGTAGTGAAAGTGGCCTTCACTGTGCGCAGGGCTGGGAGATATGAGATCACTGTAAAACTCGGTGGCTTGAATGTGGCCTACAGCCCTTACTACAAGGTGTTCCAGCCAGGTAAGGTCTAAGTGGCCTTCTAATGATTCAAAGTAGATTTGAAGGTATTGGGGGTAGTTAGGTAAATGTGTTTCCAGATAAAATAGGTAGCTGACAGGGAAAGGCTTACCCTTCACCATTATCTTCTTGTCGTGTATAGGTCCCAGCAATAGACCTGTGACTAAAACATACAGAATAAGTTATTAGTGCTGCTTAAATTTCCTAACCACTTGTGTCATGTTCTCAGTTTTGTCTTTTGTAACAGTATTGAGTTATTTCTATCTGAATTGGAAATGCTGTCATGATGTGACTCTTCCTGTTTTGAATATTCCTTTCAGCTCCTGGAGCAGTTGATACCTTTGATCACACACTTCTTTAAAAACATTTATTTTTTTATCCATTTTAAATTCTTTTCCTTCAAATTTTTTTTGCTCTCAATCAGCATCTTTTATATTCATGTACATATTCATTGACAGTATCTCTATTCCATTGAATTGTGAGTAGACACAAAGCTTACTAAGATACCCCTTCAGAAAGAGGAAGCTCAGGTTTAACTCTTAATACTCTCCAAGCTAAAGTTTGTTCGGTAAGATGAATTTTTGGGTTTCCTTGGATGTCAGCTGACTTGCATTTTCCATGTGGAGTGGGAGCAACATTTTGAGCTGAAGGTTAGAATCATGGAGAAAACATTTTTTAGAGGGCTAGTAACTGGGTTTGCTTTATCAGTATTAAGTTTCTGACCCAAGGCAATGCCTGTGTGACCACATTATGTATTTCAGTGCTTAGATACTTTTGTTTTTTGAATGTGGAGGCATAGAATGTGTTCAGATTTGAACCATTTTCAAGAGGTTTTTTTTTGTCCCAGTTACTCTTCTTTTGCTCTTTGTAGCTTCACCTTGGAATTTGTTTGACTTTAAACTGTTATCTGCTTCAGGAATGGTGGTTCCCTCCAAAACCAAAATTGTCTGCCATTTCTCCACTCTGGTGCTGACCTGTGGGCAGCAGCACACTCTGCAGATAGTTCCCAGAGATGAGTATGACAATCCCACCAGCAATTCTGTATCTCTGATAGATGAGCACAATTACAGCCTTTCCATCCATGAGGTGAGTGCAACCTCATCCATTGCTGCTTGATTTCAGGTGAACTAGTGATCCCTCCCTTTATTAACTTGTTTTCTGTTTAGCTGGGTCCTGAAGAAGAAGAGAGCTCCGATGTTGTGTTTGAGAAGTCTGTGGTGTCCAATCGACAGACATGTGAAGTGTTATTCCGACTCACCTTGCACTGTAGGGGGTGTTTCCATGCCTGCATCTCCTACCAGAACCAGCCCATAAGCAATGGTGATTTTGACATCATTGTTCTAAGTGGTGAGTCAAGAGCTACTCAGTATTCATTCTCCAGGTATGCTCTTACAAGGTGCTTTGCACACTTGTGTAGCAAAGCTAAATGTGGCTTCCCTGCAGGCTGGCCATGCTTAATTGCTCCAGGAATGCCTATTCATTTAAAAATGCTAAGGTAAAGAATTTGCTGCTGACAAGGGAGATAATGATCTGAAGGCTGATAGGCTGTTTCATCAGCAAATAAAAGCATGTGTGTTGGATTTCCCCCCCGCCATCTCAGGAGATTTACCTCTGAAATTAGGCAGGCTTTATTGCTTGCTAGTACTTGGCATCTGAGTCGTACCAGAAGTGAGCCAGTTATGTTGAATGTTAAGCTACATGGGTTAATAAAACTGCTTATAACCTGTGTGCTTTTTCACAGTTTTATAATTCCTGGTTTCTTCGGGAGTGAGCCAGTCTGCAACATGGATGTCACATGGCTATGCCTTCAGGCTGATGCTCTGAGGGAGAGGTTCTGTATGCTTCCTTCTGGTTTTTTTTTTCTTCAACCAGTCACTGTCTGAAGCCGGGACAGACAAATAGCTGTTTGAAATCTTTTCATCCTACTCCTGGGTTTCTTTATCAGAGTTTCACTTGACCAGGTTTTCTTTTGGATGTGTAGCCTTTTCTTGAAAATCATAGTAATTAATTTTGTGGCTGTCTGTGGATTCTTTACTTTTACATTCTGGTCTCCACTAGGATTTACAGAACTCTTTTATGTTTCTTTCCCTTAGAGAATGAAAAGAGCATTGTGGAACGCAATGTGTCCACCTCAGGTGTCAGTATTTATTTTGAAGCCTACCTTTATGACGCTCCAAGTTATACCAACACTCAGTGGCAGCTTCCACCAGCGCACCTGAGCTCCGCCCAGCGCCGTCCTTCTACTGCAGCTGAGGATGAAGATGAAGATTCTCCCTCTGACAGCCAAACCCCTGAGAAAGTGAAGAAACCTAAAAAAGTATACTGCTACGTGTCACCTAAGGTAGATATCACAACGTTACCAGTCTTCAGTGCATATTTAAAGTATGCTGCAGCTGAAGAACTTACTCATTTCGCTGCAAATGTAGGTGCCTCATATTTATTTTTAAAAGGTTTACCTAAGGCTAGACAGCAAATGTGGAGCTCATGACTGAGAATAACATTAAAGTGCTCCTTGAAGTTTTAGTACTGCATCTGTCTCTCTAGGTCTAATCCAAAGCCTACTGGAAACTTTCTTACTGATTGTTCAATAGATACTTTGTTTGCCTTTCCTTTGCTGTTGTCAGGTTGGACCTGCAATTCCCTGTCTCAGTGTCTGATACCTGTAGATTGGAACTTCAAGATTCCGTGAATCTCAGATTTTATATCTTTGTCCTGTTTCTTGAATGTTTCAGGGAAAAGAAAAGGAAAAAAAAAGGGTCAGAGGACAAAGGGTGACTATAAACAGCAGAAACAGAATTCAAGAAGGTCAAGAGAAACTGAATTACTTTTGTAGTAAGAATATGTTAACAAACTATTGTCCCTTATTATTGCCTGTGAGCATTCAGGGAAACTGGAAAGAAAAATCCAGTAATAAATTGAAATTCACATTATTGATCTGAATGCATTCTGAAAAATGTAGTGATAAATATCAAAGTGAAAGACTAATGTAGGAACTGCTTTCCTGATGAAGAGAGAGGGGGCTGTGAAACAGTTAAAGGATGGAGGATGTTGCTAGAGATTTCTATATCTGTGCTGTGTGCAGCTCTAAGAACTGACTTTGGAAATGTGTCCTGGGTCATTGTGAGCTTAGATCCTTGGGGTATCGTTCTGGACTTTTTTTACTCTTTTTTTTTAATTGTATTACCTGGTAAAGGAGATTGCCAGAAGTGGGTGCTGTTGTAGGTTTCCTTTAGGTGCCAAAGTTGTTAATGTAATTCTGATGCTAGAGTAATTGTATCCCTGGATATGTCTAGATAAACCTAGAGCATATGTCCTATACAGTAGATAACTGTTAACTGTGCTGTTATATCTTTAAGCAGTTGCTGTTCATATTTACTTTGTTTCTGGAGAAATCCTGCTTGCCCTTTTTTCCAGTCATTACAGTAGAACAGGCTTGTGCAGGAAATGGCTTTGTGTCTAAAGATGTTAAATTTCATCTTAGCTTGCTCTCCAGAAGGCAACAGTTATACTGTTTGTAGTTTTTTGTTCTGGCAGAAACACACTGAGAAGAAGTTTCTGCAAATTGCCTGGATTTAGCAATTACAAGTGTTTTTTCAAAGTTGTTTGAAATGGTTGTGAAAATTAGGGAGTAGTAGCAATAGTTCTATTAGTATCACTTGTCCAAAACCTTTTTGTCAGTGTATTACAATCTTGTCCTGAATTCAACCTCTCAAGTGTACTTAAAGTTAGGTTACTTTCCAATTAGACTGATGATGTTCTACTGAACCCAATGGCTTACTGATGTAAAAAATCTGTCTCTTGTTTCCTACATGCATTGTAAATGCATGCAGTAAAGCAGTTCTGACAAGTTGCTTACAGTTCTGTACAGCTTTAAAAGTTTTTCTATATTGTGCCAGAAGAAGAAATCGGCAAATGTTGCAGAAACCTGTCCTTGGGGTTGAACGGACATCTGGCCTTACGGATCTGTCCTGTGCCTCCAGTGTTTCAGGGACAACCTTTAAGAGATGTGCAACCTTTAATATTTTGTTTTCCTTGTTGTTACGCAGCAATTCTCAGTGAAAGAATTTTACCTGAAGATCATTCCGTGGCGCCTTTTCACCTTTAGAGTATGTCCTGGCACAAAGGTGAGCCTCTTTCCATGCAGCTGTCACTGCACCTCCCATGTTGTTAGCTTGTAGTCCTTATGAATGACATTTTGATTTTTATCTTTTGGAAAGAAGGGCTTCCACCCCACAGAACAACATTTTGTTGTGTAAAATTCAACTCTGGAATTCCCCTGCGATGCCCAAATTCTGCTGATATTTATGAATAGGAGCTAGTTGTGTCACTCCTTCCTGCATTTTGTCCCAATGCTAGGCAAAAATTTTTATTCCATTTTCATTTTCCTCATAATCTTGCTAAAATGCTGTGATTGTGTACACTAAAGCCCCTAGGCTAGGGTGTGAAGCTTGAAGCAGCCTCCTTGCTTTAGTCTGGGTGCTTGAAACTACTTCCTGTTAACTGCATCTGCATGGGTGAGCAGAGACAGTCATAGAGCACAACATTTGGTGTTCTCTGTCTACTGAACATACTGTACCTTCTGCATGATGAGTTTACCCTTTCTTGCGTCTTTTTGCTGCTAGTTTTCATACCTCGGTCCTGATCCTGTGCACAAATTACTGACACTGGTGGTGGATGATGGGATCCAACCCCCTGTGGAGCTCAGCTGCAAGGAGAGGAACATCTTGGCAGCCACTTTCATTCTCTCTCTGCATAAAAACATAGGTAAAGGGGCAGTGAGATGGGTATAGTAGCCAGGAAGTTAGCCCTTGAGTCTGCTATTTTCCCTGGGGAATGAAGATTGCCAACCCTGAATGATCTCTGATGAGAATTTTGGTTGTTGGAGTCTCATATTTTGTACTTATTGGTACTTCCAGTGAAAGTATTTTATCATGCCAGCTGTTTCTTTTCAGTTTGGCTTTTCTGTCAGTCTCTTTGAAAGTGCACCTGTGAGTTTCTGAATGTCAGCAAGACTAACTGGAAAGTGCCTTTAGAGTTCTGTCTCTAAACCTTGCTGTAATGAACTCATTCTTGGACTGTAAAGCTCACCTGTACAGTTAGTCTTAGGAATATCTTCTATATGTTTTAGCTGTTGACAGCTTAGGCCTGACCCAAATTGTTACTGCTCTCAGGAGGCTCAGAGACCTTCCAGGACAAAGTGAACTTCTTTCAGCGAGAGCTACGTCAGGTGCATATGAAAAGACCTCATTCAAAGGTCACGCTGAAGGTCAGCCGTCACTGCCTGCTGGATTCGGTGAGTGTGCAGGTCACTTCTCTTAAGCCCAATGCCTTCTTCATCCCTTTTCTTCTACTCAGTGCCTGAAGAAATCCAGGCTGGCATGTGCTAGGGCAACCAGGCTGAAAATGGTTAGTCCTTATGTTTCAAGGCAGGTGCCAGTGGACAGCCTGAGGTGGGAAAAAGGAAAAAATAGAAATCTCAAGGTAGCTCCTCTGTGTTAAGATTTGGTATTGTGTGGGATTCTGTGTTCATTTTCTACAGCCAGTAGGATCAGATGAATTTAAGTAGTTGGGAAACTTCAGCTCTCATAAATTTTTAAGGAACTTGTCACAGAGTAAATCAAGCCCTGAGAGATGTCTAGGGTAAATGCATGCATAGCCTGTAATAGGAGGAAATCTGCTGGTGCTGTTCTGTCCCCACTTTACTTTGGAACCTGAGGCCCAGAAAGAGAGTGTCTACCTGGACTAGATTTGGGAGCAGAACTTAAAGCTCCTGACTCTTTAACTGCTGTTATTCTGGTACAGAGCCATTCAGTGAGATAAACTTCGAGTTCATGTGTTACTGAGCTGCACGCATGAAACTCTTGCATCAACAGACTTCTAGTAGTGGCTTGGTATGATGAGAAAATATTTTGTAGAGTCCTTGAGTTGAGTCTTGACTAATGCTGAACCCTGAGCCTGATATGTTTCCAAAATAAAACTTAAGAAAAGAGTCATTGGTATATCAGAGTTCTTAACCGACATTCTAAGTACTGTGTACACAGGGCAGGCAGTTATTCTGACTTACTGTTTCCACGTGTCTTACAGCAGTAATGTTATAAAGATGGAAAAGAACATTTCTGGGAAAAGCAGGAGTGGCTGGGGTTTCCCTTGATTTACACTCAGTAAATCTGTGTTTTGGAATATTTTCTGCACAGAGGAGCTTGCAGTGTTTATGAGACTGCCTTTCAGTTAATAGGTTGCTACAAAATGAATCTGACCAATGTGTTTAGCCCAGAGGCATGATTAGCATGGTGCTCTAACCTATTTGAAGATAAGCTAAGCCAAAGCTACCTGTATGACTGAGGACTGCTGTGTAGCTTTTAAATTTTTCTGTAATTGGAATCCAGAATCAGGACACAGGAAGCTCTAGACACTTGAAATACTTTTGTTACTTTTTTGCATTGTGACTTGCTGAAAGCAAGTGAACCCTTCAAGCTATG
Organism: Bucco capensis; assembly: GCA_013396975.1. Classification (NCBI taxonomy): domain Eukaryota; kingdom Metazoa; phylum Chordata; class Aves; order Piciformes; family Bucconidae; genus Bucco; species Bucco capensis. The sequence goes on along the minus strand of VWZO01001646.1, from coordinate 354,928 downwards.
TTCTAATGCTCTCTGAAACGTTCCTTTTATAAATCTAACTCGTGGGCTGAGAGTGCTGTACAGAAATTGCTTCTTCCCACAGGCATTTTAATACCTTAAACAGTACTGTACTGCAGCCTTGAGGAGAATATGTCGCTGCTAAGACCTCATGCTGTTTTTAAGATGAGCTGTATCTATGTGGATAATGTGTCTCATATTAGAAAATGAAGAATTGGCTTCTATGGCTTTGGGCAAATAAGAATTAGATCTTAGGAGTTCCTAATTCTCTAAAGTATAAAAGTGAGTACTAGACTGTTTCTTGGGTTTTGTGTTGCTTAAATTCCCCATCCATACATGCAGGATTGCATATTGGTTACGTGGTGCCAAGCAGTAATGGCTGCTGCTTTTTTTTTTTTTCCCCAGTCTTTTAAAGCAACAAGAAATTTTTCTGTTTCTGACTGGAGCAAAAACTTTGAAGTGATTTTTCAGGATGAAGAAGGTGAGTTAACCTGTGAATATATTTGAGGCGAAAGTGAAAGGAATGATGATTGAGTAGTTTTAGTCAGAAATTCTGGTTTCTTGTATGCCTATCCTTCATGGCTTTCCAGCCCTTTCTCACAAACATTAGTGAATTACCCCATTGGTGCTATTCTATCCCTACTGATGCCCAAATGAAAGATTAGGACTGTGTTTGGGAGCAGAACCTAGAGTTCTGGAGTCTCTGTCTACTACTTTTTTGCTATGGAGCTGTTCACTGCAATGAGCTCACATGCCAGGTATTACTGAGCAGCATACATGAAACCCTTGAGCTCTCATGCCAGGTAATACTGAGCAGTATACATGAAATTCTTGAACTGATGACCCATGGATGACCCAACGTATTTTATCTTGTAGCTCTGGACTGGGGAGGTCCACGCAGGGAGTGGTTTGAGCTCATCTGTAAGGCGTTATTTGATACCACAAATCAGCTCTTTATCCGCTTTAGTGATAACAACCAGGCCTTGGTGAGTCTATAGTTCCTATGCTGAATGCACAGAAAGGTGTGCATTGGCATGCTGATGGTTAAATCATGCTGCCACTATTAAGTGGTGTGCAACCTTACCCATTCTTTAGTTTGCTCGTGCAGTCACACTTCCAGTGCTTATCTGAAAGCCTTGCTTTAACCCATTAAAGTGTCAAAGAACTGTCTGTATGAACAGCAGAGGGTAGCCAGTCAGCAGGGAAGGCTGGATTTTTTGGGCAGGGGGAATGGCATGAATATGTCTAGAGCTTTTGTTGGGTCTGAATGTTTCAGAATCCATTTCTGCTCTTGTACAGCTTCTGGCCTGTGCATGTGAGATATTTTGTATTCTTCCTAGGCAGGCTCAGGCATTTTATTTCTGTTGCTTGGCTTTGAGGATATTAAACTAAAGCTCCTGGGGCAGCCTGAGAGATGCAGTGACTTGAACTGGTCCTGTACTTGCTATTTATGCTGATCTTGTCTGGTACTTGGATATTTCATTTTGCTTCCTCTTCACAGGTGCATCCAAATCCAGGGCGTCCCATATATTTACGACTCAAAATGTATGAATTTGCAGGCCGCCTAGTAGGAAAATGTCTTTATGAATCATCTCTGGGAGGTGCGTACAAACAGCTGGTTCGAGCTCGTTTCACCCGATCCTTCCTGGCTCAGATCATAGGACTTCGTATGCATTACAAGGTAAAGATTCCCAGCCTTGTCGGAAGCCTGTGTAGCTCTGAGGAGAGGTTGAGCGTTGGTGTAGTAGCAGCAGATCCAGAGTCCTGGTTAACAGTGTATAACAGTGTATGGGTTTGTTTTTTTTTTCTTTTCCCTCTATGTCCCTGCCTTCTTTTTCTTTCACACAGTATTTTGAAACGGATGACCCAGAATTTTATAAATCCAAAGTTCGTTTCATACTGAACAATGATGTGAGTGAGATGGATCTAGTCTTTGCTGAGGAGAAGTATAGCAAAACAGGACAGCTGGAGAAGGTGAGGGAGGCAGTTCCTGAAGGTGGGACAGTTTAATCCCTTCTGTCTGTAGCAGGAGGACAAGAACTCTGCTATCTGCCCCAGAAAATTGAGTTTATGCTGGGCAGTAGCTTCTTGCTTGGGTTTATTCTGGTTGGGAGTTCAGGTTTGGGGAATGCTGCTGGTCACACATCAAACATTCTCCCCTTTTCAGGTGGTGGAACTGGTGACAGGAGGAGCTCAAATACCAGTGACCAATGAAAACAAAATCTTGTATCTAAATCTACTTGCGCAATACAGGCTGGCCAATCAGGTTAGAGAGGAGGTGGATCACTTCCTGAAAGGTAACAAGCCCTTTGCATCCCTCTCCTTTCTGCCTTTATTTCCTGGGGAACAGCACCTACTGCTCTTCTCTTCTTTTCCAGGTCTTAACGAGTTAGTTCCTGAGAACCTCCTGGCTATTTTTGATGAGAATGAGCTTGAGGTAAATTGCTGACTCCCTAAGCAGCTCTACTCTTACTTCTCCGCTCTAACAAGTGAAGCACTTTCTGGATCTGGAATAAAGCAAAAAATATTTCTTCTCTAAGCATTTTAAATGTTTTTAATTTGTATGGATTCCTGACTTTCTGACTGCAGTGTCTTGCCTTTCAGTTGCTTATGTGTGGTACTGGAGATATCAGTGTCTGTGATTTCAAGGCACATGCTGTAGTCGTGGGAGGATCTTGGCACTTCCGTGAGAAGGTAAATGAAAGGGTTTCTCCCTCTTGCTTGCTGAAACCAGCTAACTACAGCAGAAGGCAACTTAAACTGGGAGCAGATTTCCTGTTGGAAATTAGGCTTCCAGAAGGACAAACCGGAAGATTCAGGGGTCAGGAGTAGGCCTCCGTGCGTTATGAAATAATTTTTCCCCCTAGAGAGAGAGATCCTTCAGCTTGGCTGATTAGAGATGGTACATAATCAGGCAGGTAAAAAAGTATCAGCAGTGGTCTTTTTAAGGAAATCCAACAATGCACTAATTAAGAACAGTTTAGCAGGGAATCGGGAAGAATTGGTGGGAATCAATGGTACTGAAGACATCCATGGTGATATACATATCTCTAAGAGGTGCTTGAAGATAATGATTGCAGCCAACGTTGAGTGTTTAGAATTCAGTGCTGTGGTAAAGACTACTGATCTGGTAGCCTAAATTTATACCCTGTAATTGTTCCCATCCTTCCCTGCCTTTCCCAATGGTAGAGGTATGGAAATGGTAGCAGCTTGGAAAAATAATGGAAGCTGTCAAAACACTCGAGAAGAGATTGAGATTACAAGATTCTAGCTGTAAACACTGGGATGGTTCCATCTTCCTGCTAAAGTACCAGAGGATGTGAAAAATCAAAAGATTAGCGTAGTGCAAGAACCAAACGGGCTTCTGCTTTGTAAACCTACCTCATTGCCTGTGCAGGTATTTCTAAAAATAAAATCTCTATGGGGAGAGTAGAAGCCTTTCTGCTTTAAGGGAAAAAACTTGTGGGAGGTAGTAGTGTGGGACATCTCTTAACTGGTAAGAAGAAGCTATGTAATTCTGTGATCTATGTGTCACCCTGGTAAAATGATAAAAATCAGACTATTAGTAGAGCACTTGCTTGCAAGGGCAATTGACTGATTTTCTTGCAGCTTTGCTTATATGTTTATTTGATTTGCTTTGTTGACCTGGCTTTAACTTTACTGTTGCCTAACAGGTTATGAGGTGGTTCTGGACCGTGGTCTCCAGTTTCACACAGGAAGAGCTGGCCAGACTCTTGCAGTTCACAACTGGTTCCTCCCAGCTGCCTCCAGGAGGTTTTGCTGCGCTCTGTCCATCTTTCCAGATCATTGCGGCTCCAACTCATGGTACTTTGCCGACAGCCCACACTTGGCAAGTATCCTGGCGTGGAAGGACTTTCTGCGCTGTGCTTTTGGGAATGACACCAGCTGTGGTGGGCAAGCAGTGTATAACATGTAATGTGTGTGATGCTTGTGTCAACCCATCTAAAAGCTGCTGATAGGGATGATCCCCTCTCAAATCTAGTCTTTTATGGAATTTTTCTCTTGTTTTACAGTTTTAACCAGCTGTGCCTCCCTACTTATGACTCCTATGAAGAAGTGCACAAGATGCTGCAGCTAGCTATCAGCGAGGGTTGTGAGGGCTTTGGCATGCTGTGAGTTCCCCTTTCCAGAAGACCACTTAACCTCTTGTCTCTTTGTGACAAGGCCCAGGTTCAGTCCTCTGCTTTTTCTCCTTCCCTTCACATGGGCGATGGAGACAGAGCAAAGACTCCATGTAAAGGAATTTGTCATCCTGAAGATGTCACGTGGCCTTTCCATATCCCAGATATGTCATCAAGAGCTCATCTTTTCCCTTTCCCTCATTCTCCCTTTGGTTCAACATGAAACAGCAAAAGGAAACGTGAAAAGCAAAATGGTACATTCATAAAGGAAATACCGCACTTGGTTTCCATGCGCCCTGTACACCTGTCCTTCTGTGAGAAGATGAAGTTCAGAAGCAGAAGTTACAGTGAGGCGCAGGAGATCTGCTGAGCTGCCTTTATTGTAGCTCTCTGGGAGGAAGAGGAAAGACCAGCATGGAGCTCTGCTGGAAACCTGGCTCACGGGAAGCCTTAGTAACTTTCCATGACTTGGCTCAGCTTCCCCCACCATGATACTTCCTGATGGCTCATCTAACTATGACTCATGAGAAGTATAAGGTTGTCCATCCTTTCAGCACCGGACCCAGAAGGGTTTCTGGTTCTTTTTCTCCCATCTTGCTCTGGATGCTGCTGTTGCCTGTGCCACAGAGAGCAATGGATGGTATCCACTAGAGAGAGTAACCTAAAGGGGAGAACAATCTCATCGGAGCACAAGTGCTGGCCCTGACAGTGTTCCTGTACTACCTCCGCCAGGGTCTAGCAGGAGAAGCGTCCTTCTCCAGCAGTGGCTGTTAATGAGCCTCTGCAGATGAACTGGAAGAGGAGTTCCTCCTCCATTGAATGTTTCTGACAGTTGATGTTGCACAGGAAGCTGTCCCATGCCCTTGCCTTCTTTTCCCTTCCTCAGGAGAGAGAGAGTATTGGCATGAGTGTGATCCCTCAATGCTGAACACCAATGCCTATCCCACATTCACCTTCAGGGTACGTATAATATGTAGTAACAGTGACAGGTCATAAGAAGCTGCAGTGTGCACTGGGCTTGTGTTTGTTGTTGGGGTGATGGTACTGGGCAGAATGTGGTACCTCTACCCCAACGTTCCACAGGGTCTTGGCTTCTACCTCTATCATGCAGCAGCCTGAGGCTTCTCTTTCTCTACTGCATTTCAGGCAGAGTTTCCAGAGGGGTGCTGGTGCCTGAAGAGCAGCTGGCTTTCTGTCCTCACAGTCTTCTTACCTTCTTTCTTCAGCTTTCCTCTTCCATGACGTGCTGCTGGCTTTCCAGCGCAAAATGGTAACTAGAACTTCACTCAAGTGATCGTTCAACAGCCTGCACTTAGCATTGTCTGACTTGCTGGGAGAGGAATGGGCAGACAAGCATGAGAATTAAGCTTATGATTGGGCTGTGTTGTTGCTGGCAGTCTATTCAGCCCTTCCCAGGGAAATAAAAGGGAGGAGAATCTGGGAATCTTGATGAGTTTTTCAGTGGAAAAAAATCCCTCATGATCTTTAAGTTCTGAACAGTCTCTTTAGACAGTTCAGGTCAGGAGTAAAAGGCATGGAGGAGTCAAAGTGTGAGTAACCTGTATTGCTACTACCTGCAATGTAAGTTTTCATTGGATTATGGAATTGCTAGATTTCTTCCAGAATGGAGTCTTAGACTGGCATCCCTAAGCTAATTTTAGAACACCATATTAAACAAAAGGTTGCATCATCCTTTTCAGTCCCCTTCTGCTGTCCTCAAGCTGATCCAGGCAGACCTCTGCACGGTATGGCTATTTTAAGATAACTGTGTGCTTTTCTAATATAACTTAGTTGAATTGTCTGGGAATTTGAGGGAAACATTCTACATCTACAAAATGTTTTTAAGGCAGCATCTTAACCACTCTGGGCTGTGTTACTTCTGCACAGAAAAAACTAAGCTCTTTCGGTGCCAAAAAGCAAGTAGCTGAGCATTGACACTACTCAGGGGATTTCTTTGCCTTGTAAATTCATACTTTCACTGGCACTGAGTCTGCCAGCTAGACAGTAGCCACTGTCGTACTCTGACAGATCACTTCAGTAGTGGCTGTTTTCTTTTTTCCTAGTACAGGCTCCATTCTGTAAGGTCTTGACCTCCTTTGGTTGGAGAGTATGGTACCATTTTATTTACATTGCAGATGGCTTCTGTGGTCAGTAGAATCACAGCTTGTGTTTCCCATGCCGCTCACTTCACTCCTTTCTCCATGCACTGAAAAGAGCTGGCAGTGCTCAGCTTACCTCCTGTTTGTCAGGAGGCACAGCTTGGTGCTGTTCCTATGTTGCAGCCTTGTCTTGCAGACTCATCTGGTGAGGATGTTTGCAACCTTGTAGCTATTGGCCAACTCTGCCAGTGACATCTTCCTCAGGGACCATCTCCCTTCTTTTCTTGAGCTAAACTTTTTTATTCTGAGGACAAAGTAGCTGGACATTGGGCAGTCTTCCTCTGCCAGAAAGAGCTTCTAAATGCTTCTCATTGCATTACAGCCAGCATCCCATGCTTCCCAGCAGCTGTGCAGATGCCAAGGACTTTCTTCTTAACACAAGTGCAGTCAGAACTGTGATGGGTGCTTTTAGTCAACTGAACCTATCCCCATTGTTTCCATAGGCCCCTAGCTGGTCCCGTGTTTCTGATATCCATCACAATGTTTCTAAACTTGTCTCTAGCTTTATACCCTTTTCCAGTACAGTCACCTTTTACACTGTCCTTACCACTGGCAATGGGGATGTGCTTTGGTCACTGATACTGTATGTTACTTCTGGCAGAGGCTTGTTACTTTTCTTATTACCCTTTATTTATTCTCACTTAATAGAGGCCCTTCTGTAGAAATCTTTAGGATCCTGGTATCATCTCAGACAGGTTCTGTTTCCTGAAGCTGCTTTGGAGTGCAGAGGGCCTGGCTTCAGCGTCCACCTGCAGGCCACGTTACATGTTTCTAGAAACTAGGAGCTGTAGATGATACAGGTCAAATCCTAGTTACCTCTGATGAATTTCTGGCAGAGTTCAGCCAAAGTTTGGAAGCCTGTGGTTGTAGTAGCTGATTTTGTAAATAGTTTGTATAATAAATAAAATATTTTAAAAGTGCTGCCTTCTCAGCTCAGCATTCTTTCGGGGCTGTATTGAGGGAATCAAACTCATTAGCACTGTCTATGGGCAAGAGGTCTCTCTAGTTCTTCAGGTATCTTTCTGAGGTCTGCTGTAGGAGGGAGAGGACAGTTCTCTGCCTGCAAACTTTCAGGATAAGTGACTGAATTCAGGCCCTGTGAGTCTCTTTTGGGAAGAGACAGGACTCTGGACTGGGGCTCACAGACTACTGTGGGGCCTCTGCAGTAGGCTGGAAAACAGGCTGAGGCAGCTGGTAATGCCAGCAAGTATTTTAAGGACTTTTTAATGTAAATGAATAACATAGTTGGTGCAAGTTTTTTTTTTTACCTCCTATGTGTTACCTGACTCTGAGCTGCAGGTATTTGTGCTACCTTTTGCTTCATTGTACTGTCAGGATGGTTAGATGAAGCCAGAAGTTTGAGTCCTTTGTGCCTTTTCAAGTTGTACAAAGTGCGTTCTGATTGCAGGGTGGAAACAATGTACCTGCAAGTGTCTGCTAACGAACAACAGAGTAATTAGTAAGTTGACAGCTTGTTGTATTCAGGGACAATCTCCAGTTTCTCTGAGCTTGAACTGTTCTCTGCTCTGACAAAAAGCATTCAATTTATCACTGATTTTCCTTGGACTTTTTTTTTATAGCTTGAAGATTAAAATCATAACTAAAAACTTGAATATTCTGCAAAATGATTCTGTGTCCATTAGCACTGCTCCCTGTAAAACAATGAAAACACTGTTTCCTGCCTGCACAGAGATTTAGCCCATCTTCAGCCAGCATAGCACTGGCTGGCTGCATGTGTACCACCATGTAACTAGGCACATATAATGAAACCAGCATCTAGCCTTAATTTTGACTTTCAAGCCATGAGCACTAGTTAGTGAGAGAGAGCTCTGTGTGTGTCTCTCGGGTATTGCCTATGTAGCATTGTGCTGCATCATGGTATTATTTAGAAGGAACAAAGTTGTCTTGTGCTGGGCTCCAAGAAGACAGATAAAACTGGGGTGAGCGTTATGAAGAAACAAGAAACTGAAGTTCCAGTGTCCCCTGGAAATCACAGAGGTTGTGAGTCTGTTGCATCTGGAGTTGGAGTCGAGGGACTAAAAGGTAGGTGATTTTGTCTGCAAACCTGGCACAAGCAAAATGATACACAGCAAACCATGTGGACATGTCTTTACATGCTGTGACCGGTATTACTTATGGGAAGGAGGCCAAGTTGAGGCTGGAATTTTCAGAAACTCTATCTGTTTCAGTGTGAAGGAGTGCACTCAGCATGCTGAATTACTTTAGCATGAAGTAGGTTCTAAAGTTTCTGCCTTTTTGCAGGATGCATTATATCATCTGGCTGTCCACATTGTCCATCCTTATCAACAGTTCCTTGTGATGTCTTAGAGAGGGAGTGGTGACAGTGACCTGTTGCTAATTCCACAGCCTTTATTTATCCGGGCACCTGGCATGAACTCGGGGCTAGCAGAGAAATCATGCCAATGCACTTCATGCTGGAATCCTACGTGCCTAAGCTTGTCTCCAACAATAGCAAGTTGTTACCTCATACATTAGGATCCTTGATTCCATACAGAGCTACTTAACCTGAGATGTGTCAAGATGAGTTACTTGGAAAATGGGATTTTTATGCATTCACTTCCTCTGCTCAGCTTTCTGTTTGCCTCAGTTGGAGAGCTACAGAGAAGGAATTTCTTAATATACCTGAATAAGAAAATGGGGGAAGTATGCTTGATTTGGAAAAGATCCCATCTTGCTTTCTTGGTGTAATGGCTGAGTCGGTCAGTTGAACCAGGGTGGAACTTGTGGCTTTTATAGTGAGTTACTATGTTTTGTATAGTTTTGGCTGTTCTGCTACCATCTTATGTCTGATTGTCCTGGCACATGACAGCAGAAAGAGTTTGAACATGTGATCGTGGGAGTTATAAAAGGAAAACACTTCTAGGAAACAGCAACATCCACTAGAACCTCAGCCTGTCTTGGCATCAGGTGTATACTGCAGAATCTGAGATTTTAAAATCTTAAATTGTTGCCTTGTGGGTTTTTGTTTTGTTTTGTTTTTTCATTTGTGTTTTGGGTGTTTTTTTGTTTGTTTGGGGGGTTTTTGGTGGGTTTTTTTGTGGGGGTGGTTCTTTTTCATTAAATGCATGAGAAGTCCTAACCTTTGCTCTCCAGAGCATGTAACTTTATTGTAGGAGGGAGGTGTTACTGCATCAATGTTTGTGTTTTTAGACATAATTTGCTATAACTTTTTTTTTTTTTCTTTCAGTAAAACAAAACAGCTGTAGCTGAAGTTCACCCAAAATTTGTAACTGGTCTTTTCCAGCTACTCTTCCGCAGGGCTGGTGTGCTACAAAGTATGTTGAGATGTGGGCAACTGCACGCAGTGTTGGAAGTGGGGAGTGAGGCCAAGAGCGAAGCCTCTCAGCCTTGGTATAAAGCCGCAATGAATACAGACGAAGGAAATGGAGCTTTTACCGCCATATGAGGGATGGATGAACTGGAATTGGCCTTAAGGCTGCTCCAGAGTTTTCTCTGAGGCACATGAAGGCCAGAATGAATTTGGGTGGTTTTGGGGGAAGATGCTCTGCAGTGGCCAAAACCAAATTCTTCTCTCCCTCTTGAATCAGTTCTCTAATAAGCTGTAAGAAGTGTGTTGGCCTGTACCTACCCCTTAAGTTAGGGATTTATGCTAGGAATTCTGAAGACCTATAAACTTAATGCAATTTTCAGAGTAATCTTAGAAATCTCATCTCTTACCAGAAAGAACAGCTACTTGGGCTCTCTTGTGCTTCAGTAGCTGAAGCGTGAGGTTGCCTCAAGATGAGATAGTGCTGCTTACAGCAGTGGGTAATGAAACACAAGGAAATACAATTCTCTACAGTCCTCTTGGAGGATGATGAAACCAGCCCCGGGGGTTTCAGATTTGTCTGGAGAAGTAGTTTTCTGTGAAGAGGCTAGCTTAGATTTGCAGAGGTCTTTATTGCTGGTGTGTAACAAAGTCAGACTCCTACATATGGAAAACTGGAAGCCCCTTCTCCTTATCTGTGACTAGAGTAGTCAGCACTGGTATGCAGCCTTCCCTCTCCTAGATCCTTTTATATTGGGGACAGCATGCAATATATTGGTAGCAATTGTAGGCATTGTTGAAACTAAAAATTATAGTACAAAAATAGTCACCTTGTCTAGTAAGACATTGAGGTGTTGGTTTTGTGCTACATGTCCTCACCCATTGAGAGCATCTCACTGACAGCTATCTTATGCTGACCAGGGTTGTCTATTTTTTTTTCCTGCTTGCTTTCTTCCTGTACATCTTCTGTCCTTTCTCTCTATCTAATTCCCCATGCCAAAGAGTAGGCAGTCTCTCTATGTCTGGATTTTCTATAGGTCCTTGCACAATGGGACCCGCTTTCAAGATGGGGACTCCTAGTGCTACACAGTACTGCTGTTAAAAATTGAGAGTCTTGTAGAAGATAGCCCTAAGGCTATGAAGATGGAGGGACTGGGCAGATGCTGGCTGTTCTGTTAATGAATCTTTTCCTTTTTGGAAGAAATCAGTGACATCTGCCCTGGTGCCCAGCTCTGCTGCGCTCCCTGGCTCAAGTCAATGCTCTGAAGCTGTGCTGCCCGACAGTCCTCCGAGCAGAGCCATGCTGCCTCGGGCTCAAGGATGCTCAAGATGCCTCAGTGCAGGAACAGGTAGCAGTGTGGCAGCCCAGTTCTGCCATCAGAAGGTATCTGTGGCTGGTTGGCCACCAGAGGGGGCCGATGGCCAGCTTGAGCTGGTCGGGTTTAAAAGTGGCCAACTTCAGCTCTCGAAACCTTGCAGTTAGGGTTACTGTTGTCTGGGAGGCTTTTTTTTTGTTCAGCAGACCTCTTAGTCTAGCAAACAAGTTGGCTGGCAGATTCTCTTGCTGTGCTTCTAATCCCCAAACAAGCATATGAGAACTGAGCATCTAGGAAGCATCCCCCTGTTCGGCTTGAGTCCCTATTGCACAGTTCCCCCTTGCCCTTTTGTTTTCCAACAGGCAATATGTAAAATGCATGAAAGGAATTTGGATTTACATACGTATGATTAACCTGCAGCACTCTCTAGGGAGACGCAGGAGAAATAGTTTAGCAAGACTAATGTGCTTAGTAAGAACAAACAACAGCAGTAACACTAACTGGATTAAATGTGTTCCCTCAGGCTTTGAGACTCAGATTAGTTATTGGTTTTTGAGGGAAGAGGGAGTTTTAACACATGGACCAGGAAAGCAGAATTGAGCTGATGCAGAGCAAGCTGATGTTCTCTTTTTAGCGCTCATTATAACAAAGTGCAGGTTTTTTATTAACTGCAGGCACCAATAGCCTTTCCAGAGTGCCTGGGGAAGTGGAAGTTGACATGAACTTGGATGAGTTGCAGAAGGTGACTGGAGAAGTGCAGTTGCTCCAGGGACAGGAGAGAAAACAGACCCTGTTATCACCCTCAAAGGGTGACTGTCCTGAAGTAGTCCCTGCACAGACAGTGCCTGCCTTGGGCACTCTCTGCGTCAGGTTGATTTTGAGTAGAGGTATTGCCCAGCTAACCTCACACTTTGCAATTAGTGCTGCCAGTAGCCCGTTGGAAGTGGCTTTGGGAGGTGCTCTGGGAGTGTCTTCCTAGCAGTTGGCTCTGCTGTGCCTCAGCCCCTCTAGTTCCTTCTCCTGAGCAGGGCTGAGCTGCGATTTAAGTGTGAAATGGCAGAGTTTCAGAAAAGCTGCATACCAAACACATTAGTGAGGTGTAATGCACTTGGTGCTGCTGAGCCAGCTCAAGCCTGAGGCTCTGACCTTGATGGATCTGCTCCTCAGCTGTGTAAGGAGCAGGGGGAAAGGCACCAGGTCAAACAGCAACAGCAGAGGAGAGGAAGGCAGTAGAGAGTCGTGGGTCTGGTGGTGTTGGACCCAAGAGGCATCTTTAGATTCTAGGGCAGAAATGCTCATGGATCAGAAGGCATTTCTCTGGCTGCATTTATCAGCAAGATCCCCATTCCTCAGGTGCTTAGTTCAGTGCTGGAGGTTTAAGATTATGTTAAGACGTAGCCTGTGGAGATATATAGAGGAATAGGGTCTGATACAAGGTTGTAGTGTGGAAGTAGAAGTTTATGAAAGGCTGAAGGGTGCCGCGTAAACACACAACCCCTCCATTTGTCTTGTCGAACAAGGTCAAAGTTACAGCCAGCAGGAATTGAAAAGCAAAAAGTACATGACTAATCAAAGCTGTCTGCTCCACAGATGGACTGAGGAAAGCAACAGCTTTCCTCGCTGTCCTCCTAAGGGCAGATAAGAGTATAACATGGATGTGGACAATGAAAACATCCATGGTTAAATAAGATTTAAAGCAAACAAACCTTCTTGCTGCAGGGCCAAAACCTGCCTCTGAAAGACAGAAGCTAGAAAGAGGCTTTCTTTCTGATTCTCTTGAAGCTAAACACTGTCCTCTGCAGGATGATGACCTGGAGGAGTGTTCAGCAACTGGTGGCCCAAGGCAGGAAGAGGAAAGCCGAATCTGCTTTAATCCTGTAATAGATGTAATGCTAATTAGGGCTGAGCCAATTTAATGCTTGAGTAAGGCACAGGCAGATCCTTCACAGAACTGGAGATCAATGGCTTTTCAGAAACCCTCTCCCATCTAGGGGAGGGACACCCTAAACATCCTGCTGTGCCTGTAAGAAGGGCTGCACAGAGAAGGGGCACCATGTGGTCTCGGTGCAGAACCTACCATGTTTCCAGTAGGTATATCAGTTTAGAGCCCCACCAAATGTGGTGAGAAGTCTTTGACATATTTCCAGAGCACCTAATGTCTGCTATTGCCAAATTTTGGTAGCATTGTTCTGTTTCTTGGATAGCTAACGTCCTTTATACTTATCTCTGAGCTGTTAGATGGGCGTGAGGTGACAGCAAAGCCTGAGCCTGGAAGGGAGCTGTGCTGCAGTACTGGGTCAGGGAGCTCCACACCTTTGTTCTTACATGTTCTAGAGCTGGCAGACTCACAGCAGGGAAGTGTGCACTGCTGTGTGATGCCAGCATCTGCCCCATACCATTATCCAGCCATGAACCCTGCTTGTGGATGGAAGAGCACCTTTCTTACTCTGTGGCCTCGGCCTAGCACAGGTTTGAGGAGAAGGAGAAGGGTTGTTTCCTGAAGCCCATCCTTGGCAAGCCCCATGGAGAGATGGATGCAACTGTGTTTTCTGCCTCCTCACCTTCATCCCTCTTCCTGCATGAATCTCCTGCCCTATTCTCTTTCACTATTGCTCCTTCTTCACTCTGCCAGCGCGGCAGTGAAGACAAAGTGCTTTGATGCACTCTTGCTTGGGTTTCTCCTTTCTCCAGAAACCTGCACAGGGAGAGTTCCTTCCTCAGTTTTCTCTGGCTGCCTTTTGTCTTTCTAATCAGTCATGGTAATTTACCCTGGCATTGTTTGGCAAGGGCCATACATTGGCATCATGAGCAGCCAGGGTCAGCTGTCAGCCTCTGAGCCATGAGCCTAATGCAACAGAACAGATGTAGGTATTTTTTCCAAGTTTTCCCTGGGCAGTAGGATTAAAGTCTCTGTTCTCAGCTGGGGTCTCCGGTGTAGTCACTTCCCTCTGTGTTACACAACACCCTATTAAGAACAGTACAAACATGTTCATTGGGATCCCTTCCCCCAAACCTTGATTGAAGGCCAAGGAACGAAGGCAAGGGAGGTTTCCAAAGGCTGAGGAGCTGCCCGTTTGGTCCAGGAGCCCTGGTATGATCCTGCCCAGATATCCCCCTGTGAAAGGGCCCTGCCACTCTGCTCTTCTCTCCATCCTTGGGGCACCAGAGATAAGAGGGAACACAGGGCAGCGTGGTGTAAAAGAGCAGTGGGGCTGTGTTCTTAACATCTGTCTCTGTGTGCACCTGAACGAGTACCAATATGAGGAGAAGCTGGTGTGGCAGCATTGCTGCCAGGCTCAGTGTCTGTGCGTGCCTGCCTGCTGAGCTGGGGGCTTCTGAGCATGTCTGTCTGCGTGAGCAAGCATGCAAAAGTGAGTGATGAGAAACCCCAAGGGGTGCCTCAGTGCTAGCAAGGGAGACAGGTTTAGGGCACAATCCACCATCCAGACAAACTTTCTTCCTTAAATTTTGAAAGGTGTTATGTCCTGAGAAGACTCTACTGTCTTCTGATGGCTGCAAAGATACTGAGGGAGCTTGCTGGAAACAGGGAGGCAGTGTGCTCTCTGTAGATGATCCTGGAGTGGCTGGCCACAGAGGACTGCAGACACCCTTGGTGAGCAGGACAGGGCTTTCCCAGCAGACCAAAAGGAGCAGTCAGGTCCATGTGAGCACACACAAGGATCTGCTGCCTCTGTGCACCAATTACTTGCTTTAGTGACAAAAGACCATAAATGAACAAGGGAGTTAATTAGGTCCACAGCAGGCCATGTTTGGAGGCCTGCAGAGCTGAAAAGTCTGGAGTGGGTTCAAAGGCATAGGGGGAGGAGAAAGCCCTGGAACTCTGTGAAGCAAACAAAGGTGCTGCTAGTTCTCCTTCTTGGGGAGTACCTTGAAAAACCTGGTCTCTACCAGAAGGATGGTCCCCAGGATGGGGAGAGACCAGCTCCTGGCAGGATCTGTTTGTTCAGGCCTCCAGTGAGGGATTTAAACAACTTCTTAATTCACTTCTTTATCCAGCTGCAGACCCTTAGTCATTGCAAGCAAGCCTCTGGGGCAGTGTGTGCAGTTGTGAGCCAGCTCTTTCACCCTGGTTCTCTCTGTGTGCTGGGTGATCCAGTGAGCTGTTGGCAGGGCTGAGGGACATGTTGCAGCTGTCTGGCCCATCTCTAGTAAAATTCTTGCAGCAGGTCCTTTCCATCTTTGGCCCAAAAGTGACCCTTGCAAACCTCCTCTCCCTTGCAGTTGCCTCAGCAGATGGTGGGAAGACAAGTGGAAGCAAGGAAATCTCCAAAGCTGTAGTGATAGAAAGATCTGACCCCACCATACCTCTCACCCCAACACCCAAAGATACTAGGTTCTTGCTGCACCACCTGACCCCTGAGCCTTGGCCTCCACGTCCCTTCTCACACCCCTTGGAGTACCTCCTGCTTCCTTTTCTGGACCTCAGTGAAGGCTCTGGGTGGCATCCAGTTAGAAGAGAGCCTGCCCTAGCTCTGTAAGCAGAGTATGAAGGGACACCTGTGTTAAGAGGGGAGCTCATGGCACAGCAAAAGCTGAGGAACACTTGTGCTCTAGATGATATGTTTTGGGATCTTGGGGTCTGTGATTTTGGGGAGAGGTGGGATGTGGTGGGGGATGTTCAGTTGTGGTGAATCACTGCAAACCACTTTGGGCAGCTTCTGTCTTGACTCTAACCTCCCTCACACCCTGAATGTATACAGTCTGCTTTAGGAAGGGGGCAGGGGTCCATTCCTTACCTGTAATTTTACTGGACTGCAGGAGTTCAAGGAGGTGGAACAGCAGGCTGGAGGAAGCTTCAGCTCAACAAAGATGTTCAGGACAGCTGAGTTTTGTATTGCCTGCCAGGCTTCACCAGCTGCTCTGGAGTCAGAACTCAAACCATGACCAGACTTAGTCCCCATTCCAGACTTTTCCTTCACCTCATTTGTTAGCAGCGTCGGATGCAAATTCTGTGGCTGGTATGTGGAGGCCTGGCTGGCTTGCAGGGCTCCTGTCCAGCTGCCCTTGTTCAGTCCTCCTCCTCAGCAGGCTTGGCTGGATGCAGGCACAGCAAAGGTCTTGTAGGGAATGTGCAGAGTATCCAGGTTATAGCATTGTCACCTTTTCTCTCCTGGTGACAGCAGTGGTTGATTTGGACAGAGGACAGGGCATTTCACAATATGAGAGAGATGCATCCAAGTACAACATGGGGCATGGGTTGCTTTGCATTAGGTATGATGCAGACAGCTCATGAGAGACAACCCTTCCTCCTGCAAAATAGCTTACACAGGCAGTATAGACAAGGAGCAAGAAAGAGCCTGAAAAGAAATAGCAGGATGGTGGAGAGAAGCTTGGAAAGGTTGCTAGGCCTGCATATGCAAAGTTGCCTAGGGGCCATGTAGAGGGGCTCCACTGTAATATTTGGTACCATGCCCAGCCTGAAGCTCTAGCACCATTTAGTAGGCTGGACCAGCCTTGGCCTCAGTCTTGTTTGGCTAGATGGAAGCAGTTGTCATCATGTCCGAAGTACAGTATCATTGTCACTCTTTAATTCCTCCAATGAAGTGTTGCAAACAGATATACATGTGTTGTAGCTGTACTTTGAATTTGGAATTACCTCAGAGGACAGACAATGATAAGTGTATAGAGCTGTTTAGATCCCAAACTGTGGAGTTTCTGAACTGGTTTCCAGCAAGATCAGAAGACTTGAGACTAAGGAAGAGGCTGCTTTCCCTGTCAGAAGCATCCTGCTGGGCTGGTGGGGGACCCTGGGCTAGTGATGCCCTCCAAGTAGCTGGGGTTAATGACTGGGCTAAGGTTATTGTTAGTATTACCCAATGACTGCTACTTGGGTTTGCCTTTGTTCAGTGCCTGCCCCTGGGATTTCCCCTGGCAGCTGCAGTGGCAGCTCTGGATCTGTGGGGGTAGGTCTCCTGTGGGAAGAGGCTGCTGTGATTAATGACTAGCAATGAATAAGAGGAAAAGGGATAGGATGGGAAAGTTGCCAAGGCTTTAACTCTGGTGGGTGCAGAGATTCAGCCTGGTTTGGATCTGGTGGTGGGAGGGAAAGGGTCCTTGGCCAGCCAGCGTGTTAACAAGCCTGAGGTGAGCATGGGCAACGAGGACAGCCATGACAGTGTTGCATAAATCAGACCTAAGGTGCCAGAAAAGGCCTCCAGGGAGATGAAATGTCTGAGTGTCATCAGCTCTGCAAAGATAATGAGAACCAGAAAAGCACCAGGAGGTATAATGGCACAGATCCGTGAAAACAGGCTTGTGGGCCCAGGATCCTCATGGATCTGCACTGACTCTGAGGCTGGCAGGAGGATGGCCATGTGGGATTCTGGTGTTTATAGAGGGTCTGTAGGGTTAATCATCCTCAATCTCAGAGGCAATTGATTCTGAAAGAAGAAAGTCTTCCTGCCAAATGATGTCCCCTGCTGCCCCCCTCCCCCACGCTTCTTCAGTTGCCTTGAACAGAAAGCAAGAACTGAAGGGAAATGATAAGGGCTGGATCTACTGCTGCTGTGTTTGTGTGGTTGGTGTGAGTGAGGGGGACACCCCACTTTTGCTCTGCACTCAATGTCTTGAACATCACCCTGTAACTTGGGGGCTGAGGAAGCACCTTGGGGGCTGGAGCTAGGAGGTGCAGCTGAGAGTGTTGTGCAGGACCATGGGTGTCATGTCCTCAAGACAGGCACCTCCAGCTCCTCTGGTAGTGACCAAACTCATTGCAGCAAAGGTGGCTGATGGCAACCTGTATTAGGTGTCAGATCAGAATGAACGACACTGGAGCAGGCTGCCCAGGGAGGCCGTGGAGCCTCCATCCTTGGAAGGGTTCAAAAACCCAACTGGACGTGGCCCTGAGTATCCTGACCATACCATCTCTAGAAGTTCCATCCCACCTCAGACAGTCTATCATTGTGTGGGAGGGTTCCAGCTCCACCTGTCAGGACCACCTGCTTGCTTGGCCATGGCCAGGAGGCTCATAGCTGGCTGAGGCAAGGACATTAAGAGTCTGTTTCCTCCTTGCTATTGCTGTGAAACCAGAATATTGGGATCCTTCAGCACTCCTTGCCCACACTGCTCCTTGCAGGACTGTAACAGAGCACTACTGAGTGCTGTTGGAAGCCACCTGAGCTGCTGCCTTCGGGCACTGGAGTGGTGAAGCTGGCTTGCTTCCATTCCTCTCTAAAGGAGGCAGGAGTGTAAAGCAACATGGAAGTTAGCCACCAACAGCTACTTGGTCATCATTGGCATTGAGCCTGAACTAGTGGGGGCAAGAGCAGAGTTATTTCACAAAATAGTGATGAAGTCTCTGGTGATGGTTTGTTTTTCTGGCTTCGCTCCTTGATGGTGCCCCAAAGGCTTGTGGTGAAGGGCATATGTTTGGTCTCTCCCATTTTATCTGTGGCTCAGACACACTCCTTCCTCTGCCTTCAAAGACTGCGTTCCCTGGCCTGGGAGAAGCTCTGTGCCAGCTGTGAGATCTCAGCCTGGATTAAGTGGCAAAGGCAAATCCTGAGCTTTGGGAAGAGCACACTTGACCTTTGCTTCTACAGAGTTCAGCTCTCCCTCAGGAGGAGGAACAAAGCATTGGCTGTCATGAGCAGGACCTGTCTGCCTCGGGGGGGGG
>VWZO01001646.1:256883-299838 GCA_013396975.1 Bucco capensis | reverse complement strand
CTGAAAGGGTTGTCAGCCATTGGAACAGGCTGCCCAGGGAGGTGGTTGAGTCACCATCCCTGGAGGTATTTAAGAGACGGGTGGATGTTGCATTGGGGGTCATCATTTAGCAGGTTGATAGGGCTAGGACAAAAGCTGGACTTGATGATCTTCAAGGTCTCTTCCAGCTGTAACTGTTCTATGATTCTGTGATTCTATGATTCTAATAGATCTAAAGGGCAGGGCATCCTTCTGGGTGTTCAACCATTATTTTAGCTTAAAATAGGTCTTAGATCCACAATGTTCCCAGGGTGAGTGGGAGACCTCCTAGCACCTCCTGCTGTAGATTAAAAGCCTCCCTTTCTCCAGATGAGAGGACTAAACACATCTCCTCTTACCCTATTGCTCTCATGCCCTCTGTATGTGTGCAGCCTCAAGCTCTTCACCCCACTCACGTGCCTGGGATGAGAGAGGCTTTGCCTGCCCTCTCCATGTCCTGTGTAAAGCAGGGGGCAGGCAGCTGGTTCCCCTCACTCCCCAGGGTACATGTGGGCGTGAGGATGAATAGGCTAAAGTGCTTTTTCAGGGCTTTGAAGTTGGCAGCCTTATGGAGGGGGTGAGTGTTGCTAGTCAACAAGATGAAAATTAAACTTAAGAGTGCTTGTTTTCTCACTGCTGTATGGGGGAGACGAGTGACCTTCCTGCAGCTGGCAGTTAGCTTTACTCTGGCTAATATCTCTGCAGCAGGTTTCTTTAGATGGCTTCCACCTAATAAGGACATCTGGATTCTCAGCTCACAATTGCTGTGTCTTGTGGAGACAGAGGAGCTTTTGGGCTTGAGATCTCAGTATATTTGTGGACACAAGAGCAGGTTAATATGGTGTCCTCTCCTTTTGCATGCCTCTGTTCTAAGTACAGGTCCTTCCTCTGCCAGACAAAACCCTGCTGCTTACTGTATTGGAGAGGACAGGGAGAAGGAGAGGGGCAGTGGAAGCATTTCCGTGGCTGGTGGGTGGCTGAACGTCCTCCATGGGATAGTCGTGTTGCACAGCGGACAACCCAGCTCTCCAACTGTGCCAGCATCTTACAACTAGTTTTGTGTTGGTGCAAAAGCTGTTGCTGTGGGATGATGTCTTCAGTAAGATGGTGGCAGTGATGGAGACGTTCATGTGACAGCAGCTGTTAGGACACTAACAGGTTGGTCCCATCTCACCAAGGCTTGAGAGAGGCAGACTGCGTCTGACAGCAGTGCCATGTCTATGGATCATGCTGCTGAACGCCAGCTCCTGCATGCAGGCAGGGAAGCTAGCTGGAGCAGATTTCTCACCGCTTCAGGCCAAGGGAGTGTTTGGCTGAGCTGGCGAGAGGATGGCTGCACAGCCATTTGTGCTGTCTGCTACTCACCACACATGCGGCATGCCAGCCTGGATGATTCTGCCAGAGAGGTGGTAGCTCATCTGACCTCCCTCTCTTTCTAAATCCCTGCTTTAGTCTATGGGGTGTGCAAGGTTTGGTTTAGATGTGGCAGCTTTGGTCGAGTAGCCTGGCCTGGTTCCTCTGCTGGCTCCACTTGAAGCTCAGGGCAGTTGCAGGCCACATTTTGATTTTCTGGGAGGCACTGGCCTACACTTCAGCTCCAGAGACTGGCAGATTGCAAACAGCTCTTCATCATGGTTTGCATTTGGAAATCATGGTTCTGGCCATTTTATGGGTCAGCACTAAAGTCTGATGGATCCAACCAGAGGTGCGATATGCTGCTCCTGGTGACAGCGCCGTGCTGTGACATTGCACAGGGCATGTTTCTGCAGCATCACTGTGCCAGGCAGGTGCTGTTCCCATGCTTGGAGAGCTGGACTTCTTCCAGGGAGTCAGTTGCTCACTCCCTAATACACGAGAGCAAAGAAGAGCGCTTACAGAGTGGCAGGTGGCATGTGTGGCACATGTGACAAGGGAAGGGCATTTAATGTCAGCAGAGATCTGTGTAGAGATGTGTATGCAGCCACTTTGGCTAAGGACAAATTAGACCCCCAGAGACTGTTTAAAAAGAACCCGTTAGCTATCTGTGTGCTTAGAGAGGTTCATTTATGTAGTGTCTGGCATCTCCTGAGCAGACAAAAATAGAGTTCACAGCCCATCTCCTTCCTTTTTGTTCTCATGCACTTCATGGTGGGCTGGAAGCCAGCTTAGGTGGCACTGTTCTGGGAGCCAGAAGAAGGAAGATGCCAGGGTGGTGGTGGTGGAGGGACTGAGCTTGGTGGTATTGGGCAAACGCCTGTTGACTTCACTGTCCCATGGACTTGCACATCCTTTGCTGTGGTTTCTAGTGAGAGAATGAGAGACATCTTGGCCAGCCACTGGCACATATGTGAAGTGGAGCAGGGAGCTGGAGTTACCACTGCAAGATGGCACAGGAAAGAGCCAAAAACAAGAGCCATGTGGGCTCTGTGACAGCCCCTTGCTAGCTGTGATGAGGGATAGTGGTGGTATCTGGGTTCTGGACCAATGTGGCTCCTGGGCACATATCAACAGCATTGAGTGTGCGTGTGGGGCAGAGAGCATGACATATGTGTTCATGCCCATGCAGCCCTGCTTTGGCAGTGGTCTTTCTGCCCAAGGCAAAGGGTGTTGTCCGTGGCACCTATGCCCACAGGAGCCCTTGAGATTTCACAGGAAGGGAGGATTTTGATGACTTCCTGCTTGCTCAATGACCTATGAGCTGTACCTGTAGCACTACAAGGTGTCAGGGGAGCATGCGAGAGGAACACCTTGGCACCTGAGATCTGTTGTGGTAAGCAATAGGGTTGCCATTTGCCTTGATGTCCACATGATGGCCCAGGTGCTTATATCTGATGTCCTCTCTGGCATGAGATCTGCAGGTGACTGTGAATCAGGCAAGAAGGCACCCAGATGGTCATTCTCATTGCTTTCATGGTACGCAGGTCCTGCTTTGCACAGCTGGGAGGGTATTCTGCCTGGTGTAGGCCATTGACTGCTTCTCTTGGATGGAACTCCCTTGACTTACACCAAACCCTGGGGAGCAGGGGGCTTCGGGCTTTGGTGTTTCTCACACTGGCATGAAGGGTACAAGGGCTGAAGGCAGCTGAAGGAGGGAGCATGGGAAGCCTGAAGCGGGCAGGTTTCAGAGTTATCTCTGGTGCTCACGGAGATAATAAACTGAACTAGGATTTATGGACATGATGTAGGTGGGCTTGAAGTCAGATGCGTTGTATGGTGTGATTTCCTCCCTCCTCCTTGAGTCCTAACAGAGCTGTCTTCCCTTTCAGCATGTTTGTGAGCTAATTGATAATAAACTTTGGTGCTCTCTAAGCAATGTCTCTCCTCTGCTCCAGGGCCTGCAAACTGAGCCATGAATCCCATTTGCCTATTGAGGAACCTGTTCAGAGTCCAAGAAAGGGGAAGTTTCTGGTCTGTGGTCAATTTGCTACTTTCCAAGGCTGGCTGCTTCTCTCTCCCCCCCGTAGACACAGACGCTGGTGTTGAGGCTGTCCATTCTTCTATGATGCTTTAGTGGAAAATGAGCAACTGCTGAGCATTACAAAGGGGAAAGTGAATCACTGATTTTGGTCCCTGTGGCCCCAAGCAGGGAGGGCGCCTAGCCAAAGGGACAGGCAAATGGACAAGACAGACATCAAGTATATCGTTTGGCATTTAAAAACCAGGGGAGAACCCGCCTGTTGTCCTGGCAGGTTATCAGGGGCTGAGCATGACTCAGCCCCCGTCCTGGCTGAGCCCTCTTGCCTTGGAGCTGCATATGCAGTCTGCAGGCTGGAGGAGTTGGGGTGGACTTACCAGTGCTGCAGCTGCTCCCCTCTATGGGACCCTGCTCCCAGCCCTGGGGGCAGCACTCTGTCTCTCTGGCTGGCTGGAGGCAGCAGTTGCATCCCAGACAGCAGGCTAATTATATTTGGAGAGATGGAGCTCGCTGAGCTTGGGTCCTGGGATGGGGGCTTCTGGACCCTGAGAAGATGGTTCCTTCTCTGAGGGCCACTTACCGTCAACTTTTTTGGACCAGTGCTGTCCTGCTCTGTTGTTGCCCTCTATTGTCTCTATCATCTCTCCTTGACGCTCAGAAGGGTGCAGATTTGTTTCCAGCTGGAAGAGTAGCTTTCCAATCCTCATCTGGCCAGCTTTTGCCTTGTCTGGGGTTAGCGCTCCTCCCTGTTGACCGCATTGTCCAGGATTCACTCTCTCCACAGTGCCTCAGGCCATCCACCCTGCTATGGTCAGGCTTTGGCTGGGCGAGGGTGAGGCAGGCTGGATGAAAAACCAGTAATGCTCCTGTGGCACTTGGCTCTACATTTCCTTTACGCCAACATATAAAACACCGTTTCCGAGGTCACTAGTGTTCTGGCCAAAGACAACAGTTGGATGAAGAGGAGCCGATAGAAGCTAAATCTAGGAAAGACTGAGGCATTGCTGGGTAGAGAGAAGTGCTTTGAAGAGTTTGCCACCTTTGCCTCCAGCCCCATAGAGGATGCCTGACCTTAGATCACCAAGAGAAGCCACAGCTGTATACCCACCTGGATTCCCTGTGGCTTTTGCCTATCCAGAGAACCGTGATCATCACGAGTGATCAGAGATTGAAAAATACTTTCTATGTACAGTGGGTAAGAAAAACAGTATTGTTTTCTGGATCCTGTGATTTAGACTTTGTTATTGTGATTCTGTGTATCTAGTCTTCAAATTGCAAGCTTTTAAAAAAACAACTGTGGTTGATTCAGAAGACAGCGGTCCTCGTGTTCATCTGTGTGGTTGCCAGGAGCCTGCTTGCTGTCTCCTGCTTGCTGTCCTCAGCAGGCTGGGAGATGCTACTCCCCTTCTCTGGACAGGGAACAGACTGCTTGCAGATTCATCTGGGCCTGGGCAGGAGAGCCATTGTATCCAGGGAATAAATTTTTGTACCTTCTCTAGCCTGCTGTCTCTAAAGCAAATATAGAGCAGAGTGTAACTGATAACAAAACTTATTTAAAATAAAGCATACAGATGAAGGTGCAGTGTCAGGTGTTCATGTTGCTTGCTAGATGGCATAGAGCTGTCATTTGGATCCTGCAGGGCTATGTAGCATGAGAATGTAAGGGAGCAGGTCTCCCTCAGTTCTTCTGACTTCTGGCATATGTCCTTGGGGTCTTACAAGGAGTCCAGATCTTTGACCTGCGCCTCAGAAGAGTGAAGCTACAAATTCTTGTTGAGTAGTTTTGAACTGTTGCAGGTGCAGGTCAGTCTGTCTGCACAACTCCCTCCCATTCTGAATCTCTTTTAATTCTGATTAGTTCCTAATAGGAGTGAAACTTTCAGTGTGGTGGTGACTGAGCTCTCTCAGCCAGTGACCTTTCAGCCATCAGCCTGGTAGTGATCATCAGGAGTATGCAGATCCATGCTCCTGGAAGGAGAACACTATTTTCTCTACCTTCCCTCCTTGACCATGTTTTGCCCTTGACTACTGCTGCTGTTAGCTGGATATCGCAGAGGTAGGTGCCCCAGGACAGCCCAGAAGAAGAGGTGTCCTAGGAGCCTGCACACTGTTTCTGTCCCACAGACTTTGCCTAACACAGAGAAAGCTGTCAGCAGCTCTGACAGATGAAGAGCAGGGAAGCCAGCTGCTTGGCAGACGGTCGCCTATAAAGGAAGAGACCACTGCCTCTTTGCTGAGATCTGTGCTGGCCATGTGCCTGGCTGGAAGAGTGGAAGTGAGTAATACTATGCAGAGGGAGGCTGTAAGACTGAATGAATGTGAAGCTTTAGGATTTCAAGTGTCCTGGAACACAGTGCTTGAACCTCCTCTGCCTCTTCAGTGCCTCTTCCCCGAGCAGGTGGAGATGTGGCGAGTAGTAGCACAGGCTGATTTGGAACTGCTCCATCTGTTTTTCATCCTTGCAGCTTGCTGCTGTTACCCCTAGGACAGCCACACCATGAACATGTGGCAGTGCAGATCCCTGGACAAGCTCCGGCCACATACTAAGATCCACTGAGTGGCTCTTGCCTTCTGGCCAGTTTTGTACTGATGTGGTGAGCTCAGGGTCATTTCCTGAGACCCTTCAGGCAAGTCAGTCCCCATCTGCCCAGTGTGGACTGACTGAAGGTTTGGAGGGGAAAAGCTCTGGTTTTGATTCCCTGACCATAAGCCAGCTGCTTGGCGTGACTTGAGGATGGATTGGGACTGACAAACTGAGATGGAAAGATGGTTTTGCCATTGATTTCTGTGGCCTGGGGTAGGATGGTGTTACTCAACCTAGTCCACAAATCCCACAGCTCATCTGCCTAGAATAGAACCAAATAAACAAATTAATTCAAAGCAAATCTACCTCCCTCCCCCTGCTGCAACACACACTGGAATTCTTTGCCAACAGGATCCCAGTGGGATGGCTTTTCCTCAAGTGTTGCAAGCCATGGAGTAATATCCCTCCTTTTTTTTCTTTGTAAAGTTGGCACTGCCCCTTGCATTTAAAACCCTTCATGTGTTGATTTCTTGCTTAAGTTTGGGGTTTTTTTCTTTTTTTTTTTTCTTTTTTTTACAAAATCTGATCCTAGGAATGACAGGAGTTGTCCCTAAAGCCCAAGGGTAGAATTCCTTCAGGCAGGCAATGGGCAGTGCCCAGCCAAGCTACTTTCACGTAGTGTGCTTCCTTCCTCAAGGATAGATATGATGTGAGCATTTTCAGGCACAAGAACTGATATTTCCCTGTCTCATGCCACTGGTCACCTTTACCAGGTAACTCTTCAGAACTCAGGGCTGAAGTTGCCCTCATATGACCACCACTAGGACAGTGAGTGTTGCTAGGCTGTGAAACTCTCACTTCTTTTCCTTGGGATGCTTCCATCTATGCAGTAAAATACCTTGGAACCCTATCTGTGTTCACCCATAGGACTGTGGCTGGGGTCTCTCACTAGAGATCAAGAGAACAAATGTGCCCGAGTTTCTAGGGCATGGCAGCTCTCAACCAGCCTCACTAGCACTCCATATGGCATTCCCTTTGTTGCTGACAAAACCGGCAGTAGCACACCAGACAACAAAGCTGTAGGTAATAGGCACTAGAAGTTCCTTTGCTGGCAGCAGGGCTGAATTAGTTGCTCAAATATGTGTAGGTAGGTCATGCCTGGCCCCCATGGCCATCAGGGGTAGGTGGTACTCTGCAGTATCTCAGGAGCGCTTCTGGAAGAGGCTGGTAGGGACTGAAGTGGGCTGAAATAAAGTTCAATTCTCAGCAGTAACTCTGGTTAATGTTGCTGTTTGCTGTCTTCATCTCAGTTTAGATCTAGACTTTAACAAGACAACAAGTATTTTTGTCATTGGGTAATAATTTTGTTATCCATCTGTGCTCTTTGACCAGTCTCACTTGCTGTCTCCATCCCTGAACAACCTGTAGCCAGACTCCACTCCAAACAGTATATGAACTTTCAGCCTTCAAAGCTGAATATCTGCCCAACAGCATGGGTTACCTGTGTTGCTTCTTCTCAGGACTCCTGTTCCTGCCTCCTCCCAGCAGCTCAGCCCTCATTTTCAAGGTTTTCCTGTGTTAGAAGCAATTAGGTAATGAGAATCTGGATGGGAGACTTCTCTCTCTGAGATAAAACCATTCATTCTTACATTCCTACAGCTCAAGGTCAGAAATGATCAAGAGATCAACAGATAATCTAAACTCACCTACAGGACAGCACAGATTATGCATCTTCGTTTAGTTGTATTTGCATTGTTCCAGTGTTATCTCATCTTCCAGCAGCACACTTACCTCTCCTGAAGCAATGATATTGGCAGTTGAGGAATCCACTACTGGGATGTTTTTTGCAGAAGGCAAACAGCTATACTGCTGCATGTGGGTGTGATTTCTAGTAGGGAATCAATTGGCTTCAGTTTGCAGATGTTGTTTCATGGTTTGTCGCTCTTGGTTAGATTACAAGGCTCTTTACAGCTGGCATTTTGTTCCTGTGGAGAAACCTGTGCCCTGTAATCAGAGCACCTCTTCATCCTCTTTTTGCTAAATTGGAGAGCTTGAATACTTCAAGTTTCTTACAGAAAGGCATTTTCACCAGCCCTCAAATTATTTTTGTCATGTTTTTTCCTGTATCCTCTCCAGTTTTTCAGTGTCCCTTAGAAGATGTGACATAGAGCTAGGTGTGATATTTTAACGTATATACACAGTGCTGTGCTAAGGATGTTTAGGGAAGGAAAAATACCTCCCTTTTCCTGCAGGATTTCACTGCTCTGATGCCATTGAGAGCATTGAACTGATAGTTCATATTTAATTGCTTGTCATTACCCCAAAAATCTTACAGAGTTGCTGTTTTCCAGGATCATCTCCTTCTATTTGCAGCTGCTGCCTGCATTCCTTCTTCCTAGAAGTGTAATTCTGCATTTGGCTCTATTAAAATCCCATATTGCTTGGATGGATTTGCCCTCCGCAGTGATCCAAACTGCTCTGTGTGATTGCTCTGTTCCCATCACGATACACCACATTGCAAATTTTTGTGTCAGCAGCGCACATTATCATTGTCAATTGTATGTTTATTTTGAAATAAAAATATTTATTTCCAGATGAAATCCTTGAATCGTGCCAGGCCTTGTACTGATCACCCTGGAACCCATCTAATTCCCTCCCCAGTGACAACTGCTTCTTGTGTTCTGTCACACAGCCAGTTTGTTATTCATTTCACATGTGCCTGATTGACATTGTATTGCCCTGTTTATTTTTTTACAGGAATAACATGGGCTTTCAGCCTGTTGGTGTGCATGTGTGTAATTCTATAGAATTGTGAAAAAGGACTCCTTTGACAAGAGTAGTTCTCCACAGACGCTGCTGACTTGACCTCACTTCTATATTTCTTGCCTTTAGTTCCCAATTAATTGGCCTGTGCATCATCTTTTCCATTCTGTTGTTCAGGGCTGATTTCAGGCTCACTGGCTAACAGTTACCTTGTGTATTGTGCTTGACCTGTTTGAATACCAGCACAGAATTAGCTGCCTTTCCATCTCCCCAAATCTTACCGTTATTCCAAGCTATCCAAGCCAGAAATGTCAGTGAGCCAGAGCTGCTGTTAGCCAACTCCATTGGATCACCAGTCCTGTTGGGTTTAGAAATCTGTGTTTCCCGTAGACACTATAACACCTCCCCTGTGGTGACTGTGACAGGGAGGATGGCAAAAAACATAAAATGGGATTGACGTCTCTAGACACTTTGGTGGGACAGAGCTCTTTGCTCTACCCATTTGATCAGAGATGGAGGTGTTAGTTAGGCTGTGCAGAAGACCTGTCAGTGCTTAAGTTCAGTTACAGAGGAATCCAAGTCTGGGACTTGCGAAGAAACTCAAGGGGCGTATGGGCAGCCAACATATTTTGGCCCCTGGTATACTAAAGTCTTTTTCCTTGCAGGTGGTGCAGGCAAGAGTGAGGGAGACATTTGCTGCTAAGCACAGAGCACCATCTTGAGAGCTTAGTGTTGCCAGTCAGTAAAAGCGAATGGGAGCAAGTGCAGTAGAGCAAGATGTGCTGTTTTGCTGGTTTAATGCAAAGTGTTCTGCCTAGCAGTCTACATGGCTTTATAAAAGTATATAAGAAGTGTGAAGTTGTGAGCTGGATAGCTTCTCCATGCGTAGTTCCCAGAAAACTCCAAAAGCCATAAATGTAGTTACTGCAGAAAGTTGTAACTGCATTTACAGGCTTGAGTTCTTGGTCATTCTCCCTGTTTTGCGACTTTCATGAACCAAGTTTTGTTTATTTGGTTAGCCTGGCTTCTCTTCTGACTGCCTTGCTGTTTTTTCTGTGTTTGTTTGGGGCTGGGAAGGCAGGTCCTGAGAAAGCTCCCACCATGAGAACAAGTGTATTTGAGACTGCTTGTGTTTGCTGGGGGAGGGAGGCTTGTGATGGGGCAAGGAGCAGCCCTTGAGTGTGATGGACAGGAAGAGGTTCTTCAGGGCAGTGAGGCTTCCCTGTGGCAGGGTACCCTGATGTGATGGTATGGGGAGGGTATCCTGGTGAGTACTATGCTCTGCCAGGCTCAGGGCATGGGGCATGGTCCCTAGAGTGAAATAGTGCCGTTGTGGTGACTGAAAGCAGGTGAGGAGTGGGACCCTGTTCAGGTAAGCAGAGCTCTGTGTCTAGGTGGAAGCTCAGGCAGCTTGGCAGTGAAGGTTGCCTGAGGGTATTCTGGTGGAAAGGCACTGTTGGTCAGTAGTTACTTGTGAGGACTATTGGTTCATTTTTTCTCTTCTGCAGGACTCAGAGCAGAATTGGCTCTCCTGTCTCCCCGCAGCACACAGGGCTGTCACGGACTGTCCGGCGCTACCCAGCCAGCAACAGCCAACTCACCTCTAATGCACTCCCCAATGGGAATGGACATGAGCAGAGCAGGTCTGAGGCACATGTGGTTTCCCAGGAGCACACCTTGTCTGCAAGGGGTAAGGCCTCCAGGACTGTCACTCTTCTAGGGCTTCTGTTGGAGTGTCATGGGAAAGGACAATGGTGTGCTCTGGGGATCCCTAAGGAACCCTGGGCTCTCAGGACTATGTCACTGGGTATGATGGAAAGGGAAGGTTAGCATGGGCATTGCTGGACTTGACGAAGAAAGAGACCCTACCAAAAGAGGACAGATCAGGGGAGCAAAATGTTAGTGACAAGGCAGAGGAGCCAGGGGGATGTGACAGATGCCTCCTAGGGGTGTTGAATATCACCCCAGGATGTTGCCCCAAAGGAGGACTGCCTCAGTCTGCAGGAACAGTGTCTCCCAGCTTCCTCCTTGGTCTGATCAGGCCTTGAGGTCAGATTGTGCAACTAGCATCTAGTTCTTCCCTTTGGCTGCCCCCTTGGTGTCTTCTGACATGAGTAGGGATCAAGCCAGGCTGCTGGGATATGAAGTTGCTGAGCCTCAGTGCCTCCCCAGCTAGGACATATGCAAGATGTCTTCTGCAGCTTGAATTCCCCTGAAGTCATGATTTTCAAAGGAGTCTCTATGTGGCATCTCAGCCGTTATGAGTAGGGCTGTGAGCCTGATTGATCAAAGCTGTAACCTGAAAGTGGGGATTCAAATCGGGAGAGTGAGGGTTGAGCACAGCAAGAGGAGCACCCACAGAAAGAGCTGTCTCGGTGGGCAGGGATGGAAGGCTCTAGTGCTGAGCCAGCTGGTTCATGGTTATATGGTTACAGGTTCTGCCTGTTGTCCATTTTTCACAAGTCTCCAAGAGTTCTGAGTGCAATTTTCCCCTATATCTAATGTGAAGATGGTGAGGAACCAGAAGGGGACCACAGGTAACTGCAGGAGGTCAGTTGACACTTGTAGGGAGACACTGTTTTCTGCAAGGCCTGATGCTCTCTTTAATGGATACCAGTGTGGTTCTTCATGTGGAAGGCCTTCCAGTGGTTTAAGGGCAAGCCAGTCTCACAGCTACTGACATGGCTGGAGAAGGAATATTGTCTAAAGCAGAAAAACACACTTCGGTGTGTGTCTGTCTGCTCACAGGGGGTTATGCCATTCTTAATGGGGCAGGCAGAGCATGCTGCTCTTTTTTTTTTGGTTGTTGACCAACCCCTACTGATGCTGCCACAGAGGACAGGTTGGAGTGAGCAAAGGGCAAGGAGAGACACAGCCCTGGGGAGATACACAGACTACTTCTTGCTCTGGGAATGCTTGGAGCTTGAGCTGTGAATTACTGACTCCCTGGCCTGGAGATGCTATTTCCACTTAGTGCTATCCTTTTCTTTCATAGGGGCCAACCTGACAGAGAAGATTAGGAAGATAAAAATTGTCTTCACACCCACCATCTGCAAACAGACATGCCGAAGCGGGCACTGCTACAACAGCTGCGAGAAAGGAGACACCACCACTCTCTATAGCCAAGGAGGGCATGACCATGACCCCAAGTCTGGCTTCCGCATCTGTGAGCACCCTGGGGCTCCCAGCCCACCTTCTTGCCTGCTCCCCAACTCTGCTTCTTCTGCTTAGGTCTTGAGCTGCTATAGGGATGGGAGGAGATGGCGTCTCAGTGCCTTAGAAGATGTCTCCTGGGGTCTTTGGGGCTTTCTCCATCTCTGTCTCTGGGGAAGGAAGACAAACCTTGTCTGATTGCTCTCTTTCCTGGGCAAGCAACTTCTCTTTCCATCCCACCCCAGGTAAAGGGGATGCATGTGTTTGAGTCAGGCCTGCAGCCAAGGCTCGCCACCCCCTCCTTCTCAGAGTCAGCTCACTGCTTTCGTTGGCATCCAGTCTTGGGGCTGACTTTCATCACCTAATTTCCTCCTGTTCTCTCCTTTCACTCACGTGGCAGCCAGGAGAGCTGGCTGCAGGTTGCAAGATGTTCTTATAAACAAAGCTGATGAAACCTCTGCTCACTTTTCAGAGCTGCTAGGATTGCTCATCAGGTCACTAGATACCCAGCTGTGGGTTGGGCACCTCCTTTTGGAGCCAGTTGGTGGGAGCAACCCTCAGGACTTGGGGTGACTTGTCCTGTGAAAGCCTCTATAACTGTTAAATTCATCTAACACTAAGAGAGTGCAAAGTCTGGTTGTTGTGGACACCAGCTGATACAGGCTTCACAGGAATTTCTGCCTAGACCCCAGTCCAAAGCAGTGTCTCCTTCCCCCAAAACTGGTTGCTGGGCTAGAGCCAATGAAATTGGAGCTGGATAGAAGGTCATTCTCTGGGATGAACTTGACAAGCCATCCAGGGATGTGCAGCAGCAGTGTTTTATCTCACACTGAAATGAGTCAGGATGATCTGTCAGGGAATCCTATGCCTTGCTTGAGTGTCACTCACACTGAGACACACTCGAGGTTGCTCCAGGTATCTGGTGAGGCCAGAAAAGACATGGCTTCGGTTTCATCTATGGATACTTTTTCTTACACTGTGCAGATGAATTGCACCTGGCTTTTTTGTCCCACTCCACATTTCTCCCAACTGAGCTGCTAGCAGGGCTAGGGCTAGCCAGGAAGACAGGCTCTGAGGATGTGGCTCTCTGCCCGTTCTCTCCTTCTCCCATGCCTACTGAGTTCCCTTCTGGGCTTGAAGTAAAAACCCTGCCAAGTCAAGAGGGAGGAATGCAGAAGAGAAGGAATGGTGCTGACTTGGCCACATGCTGCTGCTATAGCTCTTATCCTATTCAGAGGGATCCTGCTGTGCCAGCAACACCACCTTGGCCCTGGGGGCTGCTTTCAGGACATGAGTGTCCCAGGCTGGCTGTGACCCCAGAGGCCAAGGGAGGGCTTGTTATCTTCAACCCATGACTCCAGTCTTGAGCAGAGCTTTGTGAAGATGGTGGTGTACAGCAGGGACTTCAGGCTGCAAGTACGCACTCCATCCTGGTGGTGGGCCTCGTCCTTGGGCACTGTGAGGCTAGTGCTGGCCTAGATCCAGCTTCCTGACCTCCCCTAGCTGCCCCTTGGCTAGAGGCAGTGTCTCAGTTTCTTTGCTAAGCAGACTTCTCTTTGCATTGCAGACTTCTGCCAGATTCCCTGCTTGAATGGAGGGCGCTGTGTGGGCCGAGATGAGTGCTGGTGCCCCTCCAACTCCACAGGGAAGTTTTGCCACCTGCCAGCTCCCTCACTGGAAAAGAAGCAAGGAGGGACCCCAAAGATCCCAGCTGGTGGCTCCATGAAGCACTCCACCTATACCCTGCCCCTATCCAATCAGCTGGGTGAGTGTGGCC
Organism: Bucco capensis; assembly: GCA_013396975.1. Lineage (NCBI taxonomy): Eukaryota > Metazoa > Chordata > Aves > Piciformes > Bucconidae > Bucco > Bucco capensis. Next base: position 286,209 of record VWZO01001646.1, on the reverse strand, counting down.
AGTGGCTCCAGACCCCACATTTTCCTCCTACTTTGGTGCTCTTCAGATCTTTATTAACAGGCCCAAGGAGGCCTCTACTTCCTTATGCTTGCCTTTTCAGACCGTGTTGTTAGAAAAGTAATTCCCCTACTTTCTGGAGGGCTCAGGTTGCTGGGGAATGTTTTTGTCCTATTTCTGGGCCAGAGAAGTATTTTCTCTTAGATATAATCTTCCTCTAGATTTCCTGGTGGAGTCAGTCTACCTCTCCTCCCTTGTGACTTTGTTGATGACAAGATGCTCTATGGGTTCCAAATTGTTGCCAGATTGTCACAACTGTGGCATAAACTCATCTTCCAGCTTCCCTAAACCCTTCCCTGGTGAATGTCCACATCAACCACCCTCCAGAAGCCACCGTGCAGATTCATCAGGTGGCCAGGGTGCGGGGTGATGCAGAAGTGTCAGAGGAGAACAGCGTGGAGGCAGTCCTGGTGCCTCAGCTGGCTGCTGTGCCCTGGTACACCTATGGCCATGGGAACGGCAACACCATTGGTGCAGAGAGCAGCCAGCAGCAGCAGAGAGCCTCAGGGCTGCTGGGGAGGTGTTTCCGGGAGGCTCTTCATGGGCAGGTAAGGAGTCATCTGTCAAGCATTAGAGTCTGTGTGGATAAGTTTTTTTCTGGGACATGGGTGTGTTGGCATATGGGGCAACACAAGCCTTTCATTGTGTGAAGCTATTCAGCATCAGTGTGGCATCACCTAGGTGCCATGGGCACTAGCAGCAATATGTTAGTAGTTGGGAAGAATTTGGCCCAACATGGAGTTCTTACTGCCTTGCCCTGACCAGGCTGTGCCCTGGGGCAGCACAGCCCAGACTTGATGGCTTTCACACACAAACTCATTTAAAAAGGGTGTCCTATTTATAGTAACATTTACAGCCATGCTCTGTGATTACTGTAGGAAACACATAAAACATAGGAAAATTCCTTTCCCTCTCAGACGATAAATGAAAGTCTGATTTCCATGGAACGACGCCTTTCCTGGACAGCTTGGTTGGGGCTTGGGGAGCAAACGCACGTGAGGGGCTTTCTCACCCCTGTCCCACAGTCATCATAATTTCTTATTTTGTCTTTCCCCATATGTTTCTCTTGCGTCACTGGAAAAGCATTGGAGATTTTTGGCACCCACAGGAACACCTGTGAGCTCCCTGGAGTAGCTCATGCTCAGTGAGACCCACCAGCTGGGCAGCCTGGGACTCGACCCACTCTCCACTGCTTTTTGGCCCTTTCTGAAGGGCTGCTTCCAGTTCCCATCCCATCCTTCAGTTGCTCCCATCCAAGCAATTTCTAGTGGGATACATTCTCAGCCATTCCCTAGTGTAAAAATAAATGAGATCAGACCCTTGGGCTGGAAAAGCCCAGCTCCTCCGTGGGGAGAGAGCAGGTCTTTGGCCCTGGGAGCAGATGATGATGTGCGGAGATGCTCGCAGATGCCTGGAGAGGCTGTGGGAGATGCTCTGGGGGGGCGAGGGTGGTGGCAGGGGATACCCTTGCTGAGCTTGCACCTCACTGAGCTGGGCGATGCCGTGCCTAGGAGAGGGCGAGGAGCCCGATGGGGAGCACTTGCCTTTCCCGACTCAACCGCAGCCGAGCCAATCGGTATGTGAGCGCTGGGCAGGCGGCCACGCGTACCTGGATGGGGGCCAGCTCCGGCCTGTGGGCCCGGCGGCTCTGCTCGAATGGGGAAGCCTGTAATCCAGAGGGCCTTGTCGGGGGAGGGGCGAGGGGCACGAGAAAGAGGGACTCGTTAAGTAGAGGAAAGTGCCTTCCTGCAAGCTCCCCTCAGGGCTGGAGTGGTGCACCCCTTTTGCTGGCTAATCAGCCAGCCATGGGGCTGATCCCAGGGCTTTGCCGAGTGATATCATCTGTAGTTTATCTCCTGCTCTGTTTGATGTCCCCTTCTCCTCTGAGGGGTGCAGTCAAGGGATTCTCATGTTTTTCTGTCTGCACAACTGTTTACTGTCTTAAACTGCAGCCCAGAGGGGAGCTGTGCTGGGAGGGCTGTGCCAGCCTGTGACCCCCAAACTGTCATCCCTCATTGCTGGCTCTCTCACCACAGGGCCAGCTGGCCACAGGGGACAGGCGTACATCCCCTCCCCATCCCACAGAAACCTGACCTTTTAGTCCTCTCTTTACAGTGCACCAACCCCCTGCCAGGACTGACCAAGCTGGAGGACTGCTGTGGCAGTGTGGGGCTTTTCTGGGGTGTGGACCGGTGCCTGGCCTGCCCACCCCGACCAGGTGAGTACTGCTGCTGCCTGGTACAGTGTAAGTCCTTACCTGCACCCTTGGCAAGCAAAAATGGGTGGGCTGCCTTGTATGACTGAGGAGGCATGGAGCAGAGTCGTGGGTCCCCTGCTGTGTGGCTCTTCCTTGCCCAGGGCCCTCTGAGATGTGTGGCCTATCCAAGGCAATGGGCAGAGCCATGCCGGCAGCTGCCCTAGCCCACACACCAGGGAGCAGGACTCTGGTTTGAGTGCTGGCTCCAGGCTCAGTGCTTTCTCCCTAAACCACCTCTGCAAAACTGTGGTACAACTGGCAGTTCCCACCATGCTAGCCCTGCTCAGAGGGAGAAATGGGAAAAAAGCAGCCACACTTTTAGAAGGTGCAGTCCTAGATCAGTGGAGCAGGCTGCAGACTCAGCCCTATAGAGTTACGGACTTGCTCTGGGCCCAACACAGGCTTGGCAGGGGCTCTGGAAATAACACTACATCAAACAATTGGCAGGAGCACACCTGGGGTCTGTTCCAGAGGCATGGGCGTCCAGATCCATTTCTGTTGTGCTTGGGAGCTGGGCAGACTGATCCAGCGGAAGATGGGGATTCCTCAGCTGCTTTGCTAGGGGTGCCCTTGTGTCGTGGCCCCATCCTATACTGTGGTGGAGAGGCCATGCTGAAGGATACCTGGCTGGAAGGGGCATTCCCATGGACACAGTAGCTCCAGCAGCCAGTGCTAATTGGGTCTGGAGGAGGCCAAGGAGCACACATCCAATGCACTTAGGCAGGGAGCTGTTTACCTCTCCCCTGCCTGCCCCTAGTCATCACTGCTTGGTTGCTCGTTCACATGCCTTCACTGGGTTGAAGAACTAAAGTGAACAGACCCCGTGGTCCAGGAGACTTTGACCTCTGAGGAGAGTGGAAGTGTCCAAGGGGGCAGGTTTTGTGCAAGGATGTGTAGTGTTGGTGCCTTCAAGCTCTGCCCAGAGGCTGTCCCACTTGCTTGCACATATGCTTCCAAAAGCTGTTGGTGTCTCATTGCCCTTCCTCTATTTGGTTACTCCTCATCCAGGGATAGGGCCAGCTGGATCCAGATTCCTTGGAATCACAGACAAGATTGTCAGCATCCTGAGGTCTTGCACAGAACTGGGGATCTGATTGTTGTCATCTTCCCACTCTGCGTGGCTCTGCTGTGGCTCCAGGCCACACTGATGCTTGCCTACCCTTGTCTGTGCACCAGCCTCAAAGGAGCCTTGGGCACATGGTGTATGAGGGTGACCATGGGGCCTCTGGGTTCAACACCAACAAGGAAATGACCTGCACAGGCCTCAGCCCTCTCCTCTTTGTCGCTTACCTTTACATGCCCAGTCACATATTTCTTCTCTCTGTCCCACAGCAGTCTTCATTTCTCACCCAGTCTCTCCTTGGTCCCCACATTAGAAAGCAGAGAGGCTGCTTAACACTCAGGTTAGACTGCAGATGGCTGCAAAATCTTTGCAACTCCTTTGCTTTTTTTACGTGCCAGGATGTTGAGTATTGCTCAATGACCAGAACTGTAGCAGTGGTTAGATCTTCACGCTTCAAAACATGTCTCTAATCACAGGCTTCCCCATATGCTCCTTGCAGTCAACCAGCCAGTAGAGCAAATGCACCTAAGCTGCCAGCAGGTCCCACTTCCACAGCTCAACACGTGCCCTGTGTCCCAGCAGCAGCTGAAACTCGAGGGAGGTTGTCATTGCTGGTCTTCATTGAGTGGACAGATGCTTCTCTGGCTTTTTTTTTTTTCAGCTTAATTCCATGGGGATATGAAAAACGTATCCCTGTGGGTCTTCTGTATTCCTGTGCCACAAGAAAATCCTATTCTCAGTCCTCTGGCTTTGGGCAATGAAGTTATCCATTGGAGACCAAATGGCTCTTGTTGATTTTGGCAAGAATTCAGTCTAGTTGAAGGGGCCATTTTTATCCTCCTTAATCATGTGCAAGTATCTTCCCTTCTTCGGCTACCTCTGATTGACTGCCTTGTAACCAGCCCCACATGCAGGAGACCACACAGTGCAAGTGAAGGAAGCTGTAAGGCAGACACTTGATGGAGACAGCCTAAGAGAGCCTGGCTGTTATGGAGTGAGAAGCCCAGGTGGCTGGCATGCTTTTCTGTGGCATGCTGTCTTCGCACACAAGAGATCTCACTCCAGATTGGAGCCAGGGAAACAGTCCTTTCTCCATGATCTTACTGCTCTAACAGGTCCGTGAGTACTGCGACCTCTCAGTTTCCCATGCCTTTTCTGCCAGGGCTCCCAGGTCCATGCCTGTCCAGTGTGAAGGCATCACTCTGCATCGTTCTTGCCTGTGGACCGCATCCACACTCACATTCCTTCTGTCTCCTGGTCTTGCTGGCTTGTGTAGTGCTCAATTGAAGTCACTGAGCTGTAGTTCAGTGACCTGGTGTGTCATGCACAGAGATAACATGTCCAGTGGATGTTTCCAGCTTTCTTCTTGGCACTGTGGTCTTCAGAGAGAACTCCTTGCGCTCGTGTGTCTCAGGGAGGCGTGCACCAGAGCAGACTTGACAGCACTGGGAATTTAATTCCAGCAAACAGAGACAGAAATGGCAGAAGCTAGTTCAGTGTAAACACTTACAAATGTACAGAAGTGCAGCCAGGCAAGAGCTAGACAAATGGAGAACTTGTTTGGATTGACTGTCTGCCCGAGACACTGATTGTTAGTAGAGTCTGGATATGTCCGGATGTCTCCGTTGACTGCAGCTTTCATCTTTGATACGCGTTTGTGTGCGGAAAGACATCAGAGAAGAAGAATTGGAGGCAGGCATCTGTTTGAGTGAACGCTGCTATTTTTTGTGTTTCGCCCAGCATCAGAAAAGCCAAGACACTTGAATGCTTTGTCTGCATCCGAAGGAGACCATGTTAAAAGCTGAGTTCAGAATTAAGGTAAGGGTGGGGTTGATGTGGCAATGACTCTCTGTAGCGTTACATTAGTCTCAGAGGTTTCCTTAGGCTCTACTCACGCTTTTGACTGTCTAGTTTGCTGCTGGGAGAGTGTATATCATTAGGCCCCTTCAGAGAACTGGGGACAGAGATGAGTATAGTAGCTATAGTAGAAATTACTGGGAGTTTGCTGTTGCTTGTGTGAGAGCTAAGATGGTACTTCCAGGATATGTCAGAGACAGCCCTGGGAAAAGGGGAAGAGCCAAGAGCTTGCTCTGTGAGCTGTTGGGGCAAAGGCTGTCAGCCAACCTGTGAAAGAAAGAAATGAGCCAGAGGCAGGGCTCTGGAGAGTGGCAGGACACCTGCATGCTCTTATGTTCTTCTGCATGCTGCAGTTCTTCAGCTCCAGCTGGAGATGGCTGGATGAAATGTGCTGTGCTGCAAAATAGGATAAATCAGATGGAGACACTGAGTGACCTTCCTGGTTCTTGCAGTACTGGAGGATGTAGTGGATCACACACTGAAAGGCTAGAACAGAGAGGCAGTACCATGTGGGAGCTGGAAGGTGAAACTTGGAGAAGACTGATAGTGGAAAAAGAGAATTGGATGCTGTGGAAGCACCTGAAGCAGAGACACTTGGACATGGCTGGGAGGAAGTCCAATGACTGGCAGGGTATTTGAGCAGTGCTGGTGAGGAAGCTGTGCTGAAGCAATGACCTGTCCTGTGGCAAGCTCAGGATGTGGGGCTAGCAGCAGGCACAGTGCTGGGTAGAGCTACTCCTGCTTACTTGCCAGATCATATACTATTTTTGGTTATACAGTGGACTCCGGAGAAGAACATGCTGGAACAAGGTCAAGAGATAGTTCATGGAAACTAAAACAAACAAGACCCAAGCTCCAGGTTGACATAGAGCCCAGGGTGGGCATGGATTTGGACGCTGGTTTCACTGAAGCCTTGGCCCTCATCAGGTACATGGGGATAAAGGAAACTGGTAGCAGAGAGTTCTGCCCAGAGGAAGTCACAGCCCTTCTCTTCTACCTCCTCCCTCTCCCAGAGACCACACAACTCTGCAACCAGCTAAGCTCCAGGAGAAGACTGTACTGGTGATGGACACCATCTCCAGTACTGCCCAGGAGCTACAAGTCTCACCTTTCTGTGTGGATTTGGGAGATTTTCTGAGTGCAGCAGTAAATCTATGTTTTCCAGGTCCTGGTCTTTCAGTGCCCTCTCCCTTATTTTAGGCTGCAGTCAGCCTGAGCATGGGCTTGGCTGCACACTCACCCGTTGTGCTTGCTGCAGATCTTCCTGGGGTACTTTCTCTCCTTCTGTCTGTGGATTTTAACTGCATTAAGAAACAAGTCTTTGAAGGCTATTGTTTTGTTTTTATTCCCACTCTCCATGTTTTTTCAAGTTTTTTGTCCTAGAGAAAAGTCTGAATTTCACTGGAAAGTTGGATCTTATAATGTCTGGCTTGGCGTCCGCAGCACTCCCCAAACAGACCTCCCACTGCGAGAGGGGTGGCAGCTCACCCGTGGAGCCGTCGTCAAGCGGCTCCACAAGCCGCATGCTCCCCTGCACTGTGCCTGCAGGCATTGAAACAGCCACAGGAAGCCTCTTGAAAATCAACTCGCTGGTCTGCTCTTGTTGCAATCAGACTGGAAAGGATACAGGAAAAAATCCCCTGGAAATATGGGAAGGAGGCTATGAAGAGGGCTGGTTCTGCCACCGTAACACCATATGCCACAGCAAGTCTGTCCAAGGCAATAAAGAAAGGCCAGAGGTGAGGAAAGAAGCTGAAACCTCTGCAAGGCTGTGACAGTACCACAGAGAGATAAACCTGGGGAAGTGTAGCATTTTCAGGACTGCCTTGTTCTGCAGAGTGCTTGTTTTGCTCATCATTTATGTGCAGCATCATAGTCTCAATACACAGCAGCACAGTGTTGCAAAAGTAAGGAGGTTTAGGTACACAGGTATCTTATCCCAGCTGGAAGATACTGTGGGAGCAGAATGAGGTTCTCTCTGTTGAAACAACCCCAAAGGCCAACAAGTAAGTACCAGCGAGTTTTTTTCCTTCAAGCATCTTTTTCACCTTGAAGATCATTATTGGTCATGAGTAGAGCAGAAGGCTTAGTTTTGTATTGTGCATCAGCACTGGTGCATGCCTTCCCAACCCTGCTACCATAGCCTTTGTGGGGGCGTTGGAGAAAGTCTTGCTGGAGGCTGCCTAGCGCAGACCATGCAGAGGACAGAAGAGCAATCACGACAGGTCTGGACTGAAGGATTTGTGTCCTTTCCCCCTGTTCATTCTGCCTGGATTCTCAGCTTATCCCCACAGCTACAGCCCTGCCTACTTCTTGGTCGGACATGTCTGCTGCATGTTGTCTCTGGAGGCCGCTGTGGGGTTCAAGCTGCTCTGAGCTTCTGCCAGTGAGTTCAGCAGCTGAGGTCATCTCTGCAGCGGAGGCTAATCTTCCCTGCTTGACACTAAACTAGGCTGAGATTTGACTAGGTCCATCACTCCCACCTTTCCAGATGCCATGAGACCATGAACTCTGGTTTCTTTTATCTCCTTATGGTGGAAAACCCAAGACAATCAAAGGCATCACAGACACCCTCTTGACTGCATGCTCTATGCCTACTGCCGGCATGGGGAGATGTCCAGGAGCAGTTGATGCGGATGTTGTTCAGTGAAGGTGATCCAGGGTCTCCAGAAAGACCTGTGAACCCTGAAAGGGGCAAAAGAGTTCAGCAAGAAAAGGTTTCTTAGAGAGATAATGCCTTTTATATGATAAATGGAAAGAGTTGAAAGAAATGAGCTAGCTTTCAGCAGCTAAGCATTTCCTCATTTCTCATCTGACCGCAAACTTGCCTCTTCCCCTTTTAAGAGAGTAATATTGGCTGACCTAATGCAATGTATTATCTCACCCTACAAACCTTGCCTTGCTCAGGCACTTGTGGCTACCACCTCTAGAAGTGTTTTTTTTTCGACTTCACGTGTCAGCCTGAGAGTCTTCATTCTGACAGTATTTGGGAAGCCACAGCCCTTGGGTAAAGCCTCTTCTTCTGGGAAGTATCCCTCTGACTGTGGAAGCTGGCCTATTTCTGCCCTCTCTGATCATCAGATTGGCTTTTTCCCTTTGCTGAGTTCCAGAGGAATAGCCTCCAAAGCCAGTCTGCCACTCCTACCAGCTACAGGGGAGAGGAGTGGATGCTGATTCCCTTTGCAGGAAACGCAGGTGTCTTAGGCTGGTTTTTCAGGGGTTGTTGGCCATCTCTACTGTAGTTCAGCAACATTAGAGCTCATGAAAGGAAATGGTTTTCTGCTCAAGTAACCAAGTACAAAGCTGAGAGTTAATAGCTTACATCCTCCTGCAGCCACACGCTGTCTTCCCTTGTGGCCAGGTCCTGGCAGAAAGAGGGCAGGCTCCATCCAGTACTTGAGAAATTGTCTTGGTTCCTCTTGGTGCAGAAAGATTTGCTCACATTACATTAGAGTTATTCTTTCCAGGGAACGTGGGTTTCTTTGCAAAATTAAGACATTCCTCTGCAGCCTCATGAGTGATTTGCTGCAGTAACAAGCTGCAGGTTTCTGCAGACTGCAGTCATATGAGAGCTGAAATGGCATGGACCTGTACACTCACCCCCCCCCATTACTGGTACTTTCTGCCTTGCCCTCTCCCCAACAGCATCTGGCAGAGGGATGCTGCCAGGTCTGTTTCTCTGCAAAAGGCTTTTCAGAGAGGGAGTAGTGCTCTGACACATGTCATCACTGTTTGATCTCTGGCATGCTTGGCTCCCCAGTCACAGGGCTCGCACATAACAATGCTGCTTCATTTGAGCATCTGTTACCACATCATGCTGAGGCTGACAGATGCTTCCAAGCACAGTTAATGCCTATCAGCAGTCCCAAGCCCACAGGCTGCAGTGTAGGAGGACCTGGAATCTAACTGAGGCACTGAGCCTGGACCCCATGAGCCAGAGGTTGTTTTTCCTTTCCCAGAAGGTTGGAAATGTACCTGGCAATTCCCAGTATCAGCAGCAATCTCCTCTCCCCTAACATCCAGATATTTGTAAGAACCTCCTGCTTACAATTCATGGCTGAACTGTTGAAGGGGGTGAACGGATTTTTTTTCTTAGTTGTTCATCCACCCACTGAGGATCTGTGTGTACCCAGAAGACCTTGTAGCTTCATTTAATATGCATAGGGAAACCAGGCTTTCTATTTCCCTTCTTGGTACAGGCTGGTGAGGGGCTTATTCTACTGATTTTTATTTCCCAAGCACCTTTATCCTTGGTACCTAACTTCTACCTTTCAAGAAGTGTCCTAAAATGGCTTTAAACTGCAGTATAGGGTCAAAGTGTCCAGGTCAGAGAGTAATGGATGGGCCTCTTCTCTGCCCTCAGTGCATGATTTGTGTTCTTAACCTTTGCTGACTCTTTCCAACCATCTCCTGACACAAGGATGGTCTCAATTTGTCCCTCATTCTTGAAAGCTGCAATGCATTAGGTATCTACTGGATCCTCGATATGGCTATTGCCGTGGAAGGCTTTCTATGTATGACACTAGGATGTGAGCTGCTGATGCCAAGCAGGAGGAATTTGAGTGGTGAGAATACGGCTGGACAGTCACTTAGCTATTACATGCAGTTTTTGCTTCCAAGTATATGATCCGGAAAATTAAAGAGAACCCCCACCCTGGGAAAATCCCATTCTTAGGCAAAGCACCCTCCTTCCTACCCCACCCCATGCTTACTCACTTCCCAATCCATCACCTCTTGGATTCCCTTAACCTTGTTCCAAAATATAGTGCCTAAATTTGACCTCCTTGGAATTTATGTGCCACATATTACTTGCTCTTAAAAAATTTGGAGAGATCTAATTGTGCGGGTTATAGGCCATTTTGAAACCCACAAAACTCTTTTAAGCAACAGTTTGAAACTTTCTTTGATGAGAGTTTGGGAAAGGAAGACACATGCAGTAAAAAAGAGGAGAAATGTAGTAAGCAGACCCTAGGCTATTATTTCAGCATCTTGTCAAGGAACTGTGTCACCCCTTTCCCTCTGATCCCCCTTGTCATGTACTACCTGGCTATCCAAGCTGGCTTGGGAGGAGCCAAGGTGACACAATATTAGATATGAAACACAGGCCTCTGGGTCACCAGGTTGGGACCTGCCAAGCAGCAGATGACGCTGCTTGGGAAATATGGCTACCTTTAGCTCTGGGAAGTCATCAGAGGCCCATCCAAAGCAGACTTAGGGACCCTTTTGCCTCTGCAAGGCAGTCAGAGAGAAGGTAGGATGCTGGTGGCTGGCTCTACTGCCAACATCCCACACTGTTTGCTTTCTTCCCAGCACACCCTGTGATTGAGAGCGGGCAGCTGGAGTGTCCCCAGGGATACAAGAGGCTGAACCGGAGCCACTGCCAAGGTAAGGATGCTGCTTTCATATCTCTCTCCCTCTCCTTCTCACATCTACTATCAGAGTTGGAATTATCTACACAAGTAAAATACAATTAACTCCGTAAGACAGATCTGCAAAGAGCACAAATTATAAAAGTCACTGTGCTTTCATTAAGAATGAAAGAAAACCTGGTAACACTGGGCTACATGACTCAGTTGATAAGCACAGTCAGCACATAATTGGACCAGCACAAAAAAAGTCACCTTTTCCATTCTACTGACCAATTAAGGACCTATGTTGCTGCTCTGCTAAGTGTGAGTGTCAAAACACTTTTCTCATAGTCTGAAGCAACAGAAACTCAGTTTCTTGAAAACATTTGGGAATGTCATCAGCTTGTTCAGTTGTTTGTTTACAGGTTGGAGAGTGCCATAAAAGCAATTCCTTCTGTTCCAAGCATGTCACTTATCCATGCTGCCAGGCTGCCTTGCCTGCCCCACTGTGCCATAGTCTATCAGTTTCTCACTCTTGCAGTCCCTTGGCTCCACATGACAAAGGCATGGCCATCTCTCCACTTTTCTCTCCAGTTCATGTTTATTTGGCATCTCTTGGACACAGAGTGTTTTTCCGTGCTCTGACTGAAGTGGAATTTTATGGTTCCCTTCTTGTGATTCATGATAAACTGAGAGGTGTCATCTCAAAGATGCAGCAGGGAGCCTGGGCCCTGGCCATGCAAACCCAAGGGCTGGCAATCCAATGACTCATCTTGTTTAGCTGGGACTTTCCACCATGCTTACTTAATTAGTGATTCAACCTTCCCACATTTTCCTGGGGGAGAACTTTCAACAATGCAGTGGCTGCTGTTCTTCTTGGTGCTCAGATCTTATCCCTTATGGAGCCACAGACAGCACTACAGGTATAGGGAGTTACCCAGAGACATGAGATAAGGGTCAGAAGGGCAATGCAGCTGGAGGGACTTCTATAGCAAGAAGAGACCTACTCTTGATTTGTGTCCCCTGTGGAGCAGGGAGAGGCTCAGAGGAACAGAGGGAGATGGCAGTGTGGAGTTAGCTAGGAAGATGTTTTTGCAAAGGAAAAAGTATGAACCAGAGATTTGTGCCTTTGTGTGTTCCTTCATAAGCAGGGCTGGAGAAGCATTGTTCTACAGACACTTAGCTGTCTCAAGGTGCTTTTCCCATTTCTGCTGTTGCTGCAGGACATGTGTCAGCAAGCCCAGCACCTCACTTCTGGGTCCAGAGTGAGCAATTTGGCTGATAGACTATGGGAGAGGCTACATGGAGCCTTTTCTTGCCAGCTCAGGTAGGAGGAGAGCCAGGGGGCTGGATGAGGTTCTTAAAGCCATTGGCTGTAGGAGAGGAGCTGCACTGAAAATGAGCTGAGCTCTGGCTTTGCAGGCTGTTGTCAAAGCGCAAATGAGTGACTGGAGGAGGGCCCTGTTGGAAGCCCACTTTCCTTTATTCAGTATGGACAGAATGGGTTGTCTCTGTTGCCTTCCAGCAGGGGAACAAATGGCTCATCTCTGCAAGATCTCCTTTCCTTTCCTTGCTGCATCCTATTGAGCAGGAACAAGGCTGCAATGAGTTTGAGTTGAGAGTGCCTGCTAGACCCAGGGAACCTCCTGGTGCAGGAAGAATGACACTGGACAGGATAATGTTTGCTAGATGTGAGGCAAAGATTGTCTTGGAGGCTTGGTGGTAGGGAGGTGTGTATGCACAGCAGTTACTGCACAAGACACCAGCACCGTGGTGTCCCTATATTCTTGGTGTCCATATATACTTGGTGTCTGTTGCTAACTCAGGTCCTTTCTGTTCACCAAGCACCAGGGTAAACCAGCCTGCACCTTTCCACCACAGTCTGCACCTTTCCACCACAGTCTGCCTGACCCAGCGTGGCTGTTTCTGAGGAGCACCAGAAGGCTTGTGTGGGGTGGGAAGAAGCAGCTGAGACAGCATATGGATCTTAGTTTGTGATCCCTGAGGCCCTTCTTGTGGGCTAGCCTCCTGTCCCTGGCATACTCCATGGAGTAGGAGTGCATAGCCCTGAGGGCCATGTTCCTCATGGGGATTTCCACTGCAGGTGGGTCGTCTGCTGCCAGGGGAATACAGGTGGTTGGACTGAGGCCGGGATGTGGCCCTGTTTTAAATTGAGCTCATAAATCCCAGCCCTTGGTGCTTGTTTGTTTTGTGCTCTCATTACTCTAATCCCTTCAATCCCTTTGCTTATGTGAAGGCCAAGAACTTTGTTCAGTTGGTGTGTTGAAATGACGTGGTGCTCCAGCCATGCCACGGAGTGACAGGGATGAGCCCAAAGGCTCCTCCAGAGAGCCCAAGCCTCTTCTCTAAGCGGAGTTCACAGCATATTTGGAATCTGGACACCGATTGTTCTCAAGAACTCTGCCCTGTGCTTGGTACGGAGCAGGAAATCATTGCATTACACAGCAAAATCCTACTCCTTCCTGGCCTGCTGCTGATCCCTGTGGCAGTAGTGCTCTGATTGACTGGACATCACAGCCTGGCCTTTATGGCCCCTGTGTGACTCAACCATGTATGGGGCAGCCGATGGGGTGAGTGGGAGAGTTTAAGGGCACAGTGCTGGGGAGGACCTTTCAGGTCCTTAAGTCTGAACTCCAGCTGTCATAGCTGGCTGTGTGACATCCCTGCTTCCACCAAGCAACAATGCTTCAGTTATGAGGAATAAAGTAGTGCTTGGAAAGCCCTTCCTGAGCCTAGCTGCTCTCAGTCAGGCTCTTCTAGTATCTCCATTTTTCTGAGTGTCCCAGCAGCCCACCCCTGCACCCCTTCCACCTTGAGACAGTCTACAGAGCACCACTGGGTGCTCTCAGGACATCTGAGGTCTCATCAGATCCTTGTACACTGACACTGGAATTGCCTTTTGTCTTTGGAAAGTGTTTTGCATCATGCTGCCTAGCATCGTATTAGCATTTCTTGGTCTTGGCAGCTCACAGCTGTTCTGTGAGCAGGAATTGTGCCCAGGTCCCTCTCACTGCCTGCTCCTACCTCTTAGCTTGTCGTATATGTTCCTGTGATTCGTCCTGGCATGGTGCTGAGGTTCATCCCACTCCAGCCATTCCATGCTGCTGTCCAACTCTTCCTGCACTGCTTGTGCCTCCTGACACAGCACATTTTGTCAGCATGCCAACTTTTCTGGGCCAAGCTCTTTAGTAAAGATAAAAAGCTGCATCAATCCATGAGGAGGGCTTCCTCCTCACTCTCCAGCATGGAAGCTGCCCTCAGGTCCCCCCATGCATCTTCTCCAAATCCCTGTCTTCTCTGGCTTAGCTCTTACATTCCTGCATAGCGCTGTAGGAAAGGTTTTACTGCAGGCCAAATGAGTGAGCCTGACAGTGTTTCCCTGGGATAAGCCCAACTGCCTTCCCAAAGACTGCATTTAACACGTGCTGACTCAGGGGCAGAGGCAGAGCTTGAGGCAGGGCTTGAACTTGGTGAATTAACTGTTTGCTCAGCCTGTTCCTAGAAGATGACACTGCAGTGATGAGCCACAGCCTGGCCCACCATCCCTCCATAGGGGATCTGCCAGTGTCCTCACTCCTTGCTGGCACTGAGTTTCTCAGTGAGGATCCTCTGTGGACAGTGGCTCCATATGAGCAGCACTGGGAATAGGGTGAAAGGACAGGACTGAGCAGTCCAGGCTTGCAAACAAGAACTGTGATGGCTCTAAGAGTGACCCTGCTGGTGTGGCTCACCATAGGGGCCACATCTGTTTTCCACAAGGACTGTGAAGCAAAGCAGTCATTCACAAGCTATCCCTGCAGCTGCAGTGAACAAGCTCTGTGCCACAGATGTAAGACTGCTGTCACTGCAGATGTCTCCACTGTGCTGTTTGGTGCAAAGCTGCTTTGGACACCAGCCCAGCTGAGACCCCCTCGGTCTGCAGCATTGGAATGGGAGGCACTGGGTAGGGGGTTAGTTCATCCTCAGCTCACTCACATCTCACTAGGCTCTCTCATGTCCACAGATATCAACGAGTGCTTGATGCAGGGCTTGTGCAAAGATGCTGAGTGTGTGAACACCCGTGGCAGCTACCGCTGCACCTGCAAGCCTGGTACCATGCTGGACCCGTCTCGTAGCCATTGCATCTGTAAGTGCTCCAGGGAACCCCTCAGAAGCCCATGGCTGAGCAGAGGCTGCAGTGTGTTTTGTGTCTCTTGCAAGTGTGGTTGAGTTATGCTGTCCTGCGCTTGTGTACAGAATGGGTCCCCATGCCTTGGACCCCCTTCATGCATTGTCCTTCTCCATGGATCTCTCATGGCCCCTGCAAAGCCTAGAGGGGACGTGCCTGCAGGGCAGCAGCGGAGGGACACAGCCTCTTTGGTTGAGAGAGCTCCCACAGGAGCTGGATTTGCTCAGGTCTGGTGCTGCTGGGGAGGTGGATGGCCCAATGGCTTAAGGCTGGTGGGTGTTCTGAGGAGAGGATGGGGCAGCCCTTGGGACAAGCTGGGAGGCACAGGCAGAGAAAGGCCAAGGGGGAGAAGCCAAGCGTCCCTCATTCTCTCTTTGGAGAGCATAGAGCTTGATCTCAGGTACTGACTCTGCCATTGTGTTTTAGCGGACAAAGCAGTGTCAATGGAGCAGGGGCTGTGTTACCGCTCAGCAGCTGGAGGTGTGTGCTCCTTCCCCCTCTCCCACCACATTACCCAGCAGATCTGCTGCTGCAGCCGCGTCGGCAAGGGCTGGGGGAAGAACTGCGAGGAATGCCCTGTGCCTGGCTCAGGTGAGACTTGCCTGCTTTGGCTTTACCTTCTCTGGTTAGAGCTTTGGGCCTGCCTAAACTTGCTGCCATGCAGATGGCTGCAGGACCCAGAGATGAGTAGTGCAAATGCTAGCCTGTTAGATAGGTACAGCAGCCCAAGAAGGAGACCTGGAAAATACTGGGAAGACAGAGAAATCCCTGATGGGAAACCACTCTGAACCAGAGGGAGAGCACAGTTGTGTCTGCACCTGGCTTTGCTCGACAGCCCTTTTTTTTCTCTTACATCTTCTGCTGGGATCAAAGCCAGGTGAGGATGTTTGGCATATCTCAGCATGGGGTAGAGTGGAGGGGAAAGCTCTGAAACCCTCCGGGCTGTGCAAAGCATCTTGAGTGATGTGCAGAGTTCTCAGTACCAAGGTACCAGCGGTTCAATTTTATCTGCTTCATTGCTCAGTTTGGACCTTTCTATGGCATGATCCCTTCCTAGCTGTAATGATCCAAAGGAGGGATTTAATTTTTGATGTCTGGGAGTACCAGCCGGTGCCTGTTAGAAAACCCTGCTCTGTGAGTAGATTTCTTCTGCCTGAAGCATCTACCCACTGCAGCCCAGATGTGTTTCTATAAAGATTTAACCCTTAGAAATCTCCAGAAAATGATAGGATGGGAGAAACTGGTACCTGCATTCACATACATGCCTACCCATCTTCATTTCTTTCTTCCACTTGTCACACCATCATGCCTGGGTGTGGAAGGCCAGGTGATCCCTGCACCAGCCTCTTCCTTCCAACCTCTGCCTCTAAAGCTTTGACTCATTTTCCCTCACAGAAGCCTTTAAGGAGATTTGCCCAGCAGGACATGGCTACACCTACTCCAGCTCTGATATTCGCCTGTCGATGAGGAAGGCAGAGGCAGAAGAACTGCCCTTCAGCTTGGAAGAGCAAGGGGAGAGCAGTAACTGGACGTTGGGCTGGACAGCAAGGAGACAGCAGCTGCAGGACAGCCTGCGTGGGAGCATCCTGGAGGCATTCCCACACCGTGGCACCTCGGCAGGAGAGGGTAGAGTGGGGTTTACTCCTTAAAGGTGCTCCATCTGGGCCCCTAGCAAGGGTGGGCAAATTCCCAGGTCCTGCCATGCCGCTGTGGATGGACCTATAGCTGATGAGGGCTATATACATCTGTATGAATATGCAAGGTGTTCTTCAGTGCTACTAGTGTTCCTGGGGCAAGAGACAGATCATCTTCAAGCCTTTGGAGAAGATGTTGGGTGTTTCAGGCTCCTGTGGCTGCATCTTTGCAGTTGGTGCTGGCTGGCCAGGCTGCCTCCACTGAGACCTCAGGTCTTCATGGCAGCCCTGGCACTGCAGTACTTGGGCTTTTGTCCAGCCCAGCTGGAGGGAACTGTGACCAACTGCTTGTGCCAGAACCTGCTGGAGTGGAAGCTCCTGGGGTCTGCAGAGTGCCAGCAGAGGATCCCAGGTGTGTTGGCTTTGGGAACCAGCTCTTGCAGAGAAGCATGAGGGATTGAGCAGCAGTGTCTTAGAGGTAGGGTGAAGTTAGAGCAGGTTTAAGGAGGATGCCTGCCTGCCTTGTCTCTACTCAGCATGCACTGTTTGAATTTCCAGGTGAAGTTTCTTCTGCTGCACAGGTGAGTAAAGTTTGTCTTGCTACTTCTGGGTACATCCATGGTAGCTTGATGGGCAGGAAGGGAGCTGTCACACAAATATGTGACAGGGAGGTGTGAAATGTGGCCAGAGAAAGCACTAAAGAAAGCAAGAAGCTGCTGCTGGAGGGAACAGCGTATGAACTGCAAACCCTATCACTTTGACTGAGTCGCCATGGCTGAAGGCACTGTGCTATGTGCCTGCTCAGCCCTTGCTAAGAGGCCATTAGCTCAAACCAACAGGAGCTGAGGGTTCTGCTACACTAGTTTGAGGTCAGCGTTTACTCCAGCTGGCATTTGCTGGGGCTGGGGTAGTTGCCCAGGCTGATGCTGGAGCTGGCTGAGATGTGGGCAGTCACTCCCTGCTGTCAGCCTGGCCTGGCTGTAGGACTGATAAGCAGCAGGGGAAGGGGAAGTGCTGTAGTCAGCTTGGGGAGTGCTCCTCTCACAGAGCCTAATGCCATGTTCAAGCCCAGCTCACAAGCAGATGTCTCTATGCTGATGTGGATGCAGCAGAAACTCTACTGGAGCAGCTGGGGTGGGAGTCCCACTGGCTCTGTGAATTCACCCTGTCTGATGGGAACAGCCTGGGGGATTGATTCTCTGCTGGGCTCTCCCAGGACTGGGCATCTTTGTTATGAGTCTCACTTGAAAAATGTGTATCTCTTGATCTGTGTTGTCAGTAGAGGTTAGGTCATATCTCTTCTGAGCCTCTCTGTGCCCTCTTGCTATAGCACCCCAGCCCTCAGAATGTACTTACAGCCTCTCTGACAGAGGGGACAGTACTGCCATCATCTCTCATTCATAGACATGAAGTGATTTGCCCAAGGACTCCTGAGAAATCTCAAGGCAGGGCAGAAATTTGAACCAAAGCTTCCAAATTTGAAGCAGAGCGAGTCTGGGACTTATGTTGCTCAGCCACCTGTTTCCTTCATCCACTGTGGAAAGATCCTCAGAGCAGAGACTGAGGTTGTTCTCCAATATCTTCTTTGGCAGCCATGGGTTTGCCATAAGACGATGCTGAGAAAGAGCATCTAGCACCAAACACCCTTCTAGTAGATATCACTCTTGAGGCAGGTGGAAGCAGTGGCTACCTTCAACCCTCCAGAGTTCGCAGTGACAGAGGCAGTATTTACCATGCCCATGTGCCTTTCTGGGCCACCTTGCAGAAATCCCTGCCTGGTAGCAGTGCCTTGGGTTTCACCAGCACACTGTGCTGGCACAGCCCTCCTGTGGGCAGCCCCCCAGGCATGGCCAGGAGCCGTGTTTTGCTCAGGACAGAGTGGCCCTGCCAGCTGCACCCAGCTGTGGCAGCTTCTCCTCCCAGGACGATTTCCTTTGAGGGCAAGAGGAGCCAGGAGGTGGGTGGGAAAATATCTCAGGGATGCTGGACCCCATCTACATGTGGATAGGGGCAGTCCTATGTTTCTGTCTCTCAGGGCGCTGCTGATGCCACCGCAGAGCATGCCATGCGCAGAGGTGAGCACCTGGCTGGCAGGAGGGCAGGGTGGTCGTGGGGAAGAGGATGGGCAGCAACAAGGGAGGAGAGCGAGGAGGCTGGGAACTGCCTCTTCTGCATGGTAGCCTCTGGCACTGGGCAGGGTGGACTCCTGGCTGGTCTGGCTGTGGGGTGACACAGGGGTCCCCTATCACACTGGGGTGGCTGATGTGGGGCTGTAGGGATGCAGAAACATGGTGGCTCTCCAGTGAGGTGAAGGACATTGTGTTAAAGTAACAAGATAATGAGATTGTTGCAGCCACCCTGTGGCCCCTTCCCACATGATGTCTCGGGGCTTTGGGTGCAGGGACATGCAGCATAGGTAAACATTGAGCGGGCACCTCTTCCTGAGATCAGGGGTTAGGCCTCACTTCTCCTCTTCTTCCTCAACAGAGGAAGAGGAGTCTTGGCATGGTCCTCCCCAGCCTGACCCTCTCACCACCTGGGATGCTGCTGCCCCGACACAGATGCCAGCACAGGGCTCAGGTGTGTGTCCACCACTCTTAGGGATTTCCTTCTTCTCTTTGCCTGGCACTATAGGGAAATGATGCCCTAAGCTCTGCCCAAGGGCTCCCTCTCTTCCCCAGCCTGTTTGTAATGCCACATGCCCTCCTTAACTTCTCAAAGAAAAGTCACTGCCCTACCACACTAGGGTATTGTCCTAGCCTGCTCCCAGCTTCTGCCAGCCAGGGAAAGCTGACCGGCCTCAGGGAGGCACAAGAGCAATCCCATACAGAGAGCAAAGCGTTTGGCTTTCTGAGTCCTCCCATTGCCTGCAGTTCACTTGCCTGGCGCAGCAGTGGCTGCCGGGCAAGGGGAATCACGCGCCTGCTCCAGTGGCTTTGGCTCCATTCCCCCAGCGGCGCAAGCTGACTCATCGGGAAGGGGAGCACAAGGGGAGGCATGTGGCTCCCGGGGCGGCTTGTTTACTGTGCTGGAAACAAGGGCCCTGTTGTTCCAGGGTTGCTTAAGTGTCTGGGAGTGTGGCCCCTGCACTCCACCGGGGGCTGGAGCACCTTGGGGAGTAGGCCTGGCAGAGGCACCTTGCTGAGGAATGCATCTTCTTCAATAGCCTTTTGTTTTGGGTTGGGCTGGCCCCTCTCGGCCAGCTCAGTGTGAGGGGTGTGCAGTGCCCCCCTGGCCTCCCACTGCTGCCTGCTCTCTGCTTAGCAGGGCACTGTGCTGTCCCCCCAAAACGAGCCCACTCATGGGTCCCAGGCTTTGCTGCCAGCCTACTTCCCAAGGCGTGGGACTGGCAGGCTTCCTCACCACCCTTTTGCTGGCCAGAGCAAAAGTGAGCAGTGCAGTGCAGGGGACTGGGGCATCCCAGCTGGGTTCAGGCCAGAGGAGATGGCAGCGTCTGTCATGTCCTTCCTGCAACCCTGTGGTTTCAGGCTGCCTGAAGACATTAAGGAGCAGGCTCAGCACTACTCTCCAAAAAGGGAAAAAGCAGCCTCCTCGGCATGGTGCTTGGAGACACAAGCAGATGCAAGACTCTGCGTGCCTTTTTGGTGCTGCCCCCAACCCTGTGCTTTCTTCTCCCAGAGGTCAGCAGCTGTGCCTCTTCACCCCTCTTCTGTGGAGCTGGCACCTGTGTGCTCACCCCAGAGGGATACAGCTGCTTGTGTCATCCCGGCTACACACTGGACCCCAGCCACCTCCGCTGTATCGGTAGGTTGGTACCTTCCCCACAGACTATTTGGTCCTTCAGGCTCCTGGGGGAAGGTTTTCTGGCAGCTCTGCTGAGCCCCTGCCCACCTGCTGCACTGCAGGGCTGGCAGGGGGCTGGCAGGCAGCTGCAGGTGGTGACTCCTTGTCTTCCTTCCTTGCCTGGGTGCAGATGAAGATGAGTGCCTGAAAGATCCTTGTGCTGGAAAAGGTCACTGCATCAACAGTGTGGGCTCCTATTTGTGCCTCTGCTACTCTGGGTACGCTCTGGCTGTCTCAGAGGGCAAGCAGAGCTGTGAGGGTAAGTGGTGTCCACCTGGCACAGACAGGTCTCCCCAGTCTCCCTCCCTCACACTCTCTCATGTACATGCACACACCTGCACATCTGCAGACCCTTCCTGCACACAGGCCTTCCCACAGATAGCCTGATCCATGGGAATCGCCCTCTCCTGCTCGCTTCAGGGACAAGACCTTGCCCATGATGATCTGGGCAGGAGCTTGTGATGACAGCCCTGGTCACTGCGTTATGGCAAGGGGGTGCTAGGACAGATGGGTGGTGGAGGAGAGCCCCAGCATGGCTCCTCTGGGCAGAGCCTACTGCAGGTGAAGCAGCTCCTCTCCCACACTCAGCCTTCCCCATGCTGGAGGGATAAGACTTCAGGACTGTCTCCCTGTCTACTGCCAGATCGAGATGAATGTGAGCAGCCGTCTACTTGCAGAGGACAGCGATGCATCAACACCCCTGGCTCCTACCGCTGTGAATGCAAGGAGGGCTTTGCCATGGGCCCCAGAGGACAGTGCGAAGGTGAATCTTGCTGCTTCCTGTTCCCCTGCTCCTCCAACCCCCCCTGCAGGGCTGAACACTTCTGTTCCTCACTGCTCCGTGTCTTCTTCTGGAGGGGAGGAAGGACCTCTCCATGTTTGTTTGCCCTGTGCCCTCTCTGAGGACTGCTTGTCCTCTCCTCTGCCTGCAGGAGGGACAGGCTTGCCTGATCAGAGAGACAGGAGTTCTCCCAAGGTCCTCTCCCACCACCTCAGAGAGATCCCTCTATGACCAGCCCATGCCAGCTTCTCATTCTGGGAGGAGATACCTGTCCATTTTCATGCCACCTTTGTCACCAGACCCTCATGCTGGCAAATGGACTGCTGGGAAAGCAGGCTGCAGAGCCTCAGGCTGTCTGTCCCCACAGCATCCCCACTTGCATGGCACAACCTGAGCCCTTCAGAGCATTCAACCTTGTGACCACACAATGTGACTGATCAAAGATCCCCCTTTCTCAGTAGCTCATCTAAACAGAGAGTGGGAGGGTATTTTAGGAGGCAGTATGGGAAACAGGGCATGCACTAAATGCTGCTTCCCCCGCACGGCCTCCAGAAAGCACTTGCCTTAAGGACTTCCTGAGCTGGAGGCTACATCCTAATCATAGTTATGAAAGTCCTTGATGAAACAGATGTTTTCTGATCCCTGTCTTTGCCCATGCACATTCCTGGCCTTGGCAACATCCTGCAGCAGTGAGTTTCACTGCTGGATTATGTCAGCCCTCAGGTGTGGGCGTAGGATCCTGAGTGATGTGGGACTATAAGAAGTGTTGCCCAAGCCCTGGCAAACTCACCTTGCCTTCTTTTGGCCATCACTGTCCTCCAGAAGAGGATTCTGGGTGTCCAGCCAGACAAGATATCCTGAAGAAGGCTTGCACTGTTCATCTTTGGGAGCCTGAAAGGAGTTAATTTCTTGGCAGATATCAATGAGTGCATGGATCCCAGCCCTTGCCACAATGGGAAGTGTGTCAATACACTGGGATCCTACAAGTGTGTCAGCTGTGGGAATGGCTACCGGCCCAGGAATGGAAGATGTATTGGTGAGGAGCTCAGGCTGCCTCTGTGCAGCACCCTCAAACCCCATGGCAATGTTCCCTACAAGCCTCAAAAGGAGCAGGGGCTCAGCATCACTGTTCTCCCATGGGCAGCCAGCCTGAATGGCATGGGTGGTAGGCCCTGAGCACCCACCATGTGCCATGTTGCCCTCTGCTGTGTCACGCAGATGTGGATGAGTGCCTTGTGGAGGGGACTTGTGCTCATGGACGATGTGTCAACCTGGATGGCTCCTTCCGCTGTTCCTGCTACCGGGGCTACGAGGTGACACCTGATGGGAAGAGCTGCCAAGGTACTGGGGAGCCATGGGTCCATGCTCTCTGAAGTGTCACACATGCAGTCCAGAGGTTTCCTTAGGGTCTTCCTGAGTGCTTGGCTCTGCCGGAGTCTTGGCCACCATGTTGGCTAGCTCTTTCAACACATCTGCCTCTGGTCATGGTCATTCCACATCCTTCCCACTCATCCCACTTTCCCTCGTGTGCTTATGCAGACATCGATGAATGCACAGCCCAGGCTGCCTGTCGCTCTGGACTCTGCCTCAACACTGAGGGCTCCTACTCCTGCATGGCTTGTGACACTGGCTACACTGTCTCCAGAGATGGCAGCATATGTGAAGGTATCTCTATCCCAGGGACAGAGGAGCGGGTGCTGGGGGAAATGAGGGAAAAAACACTGCCATATCTGGGTTATCAGTGGGGCCTGGGAACTTCCTTAGCATCAGGATCCTTCTCTAGCTCTTTAGCTCTCTGATCAACAGAGAGCATGGGGGGCTGCAAGTGGATGTCACCTAAAGCAGCAGGAAGGTGTTCTCCTCATGAAGGAAAGGGATGGGGAAAGAAGGACTCATTGCAGAGACTCCTGAACTAATGATGGCCTGGGAGATGCTGACAAAGGCCAGAGGAGTTCAGGAGGCCTAGAAACTTAGGCAGAGAGGAGTTGTGTGTAGTTCAGTTCAGAACTTTGTGCATGGGAGCACATGGCCCAAGTGTGAGTCATCAAAGAGGAAGATACCTTAGATCCACAGCCAATGGAGAGACTGGGCACCCAGGTTTCATCATTTTCCCACAGCCCCTAATGTAACTTGGACATGTTAAAATAGTAAAGCTTAGTTCAGGGGCTCTGCTGTGCCAAATGTGTGTGGGAAGGAGTTAACATCAGTATTAGTCTGTGCCAGTTGCATTGCTGAGACACAGGAGCACTCTGTACCAGCCTTATAGCCAACTGTTCCAGCGCAGGCAGGGAACTCCCACCCTGGTGGCTGCCCCTGGAGTACATCCTGGGCTTGAGAGGCTTGATGCAACTTCTCTGTTTGGGGCATGGGAAGGGAGAGGGTAGAGCTGGCAAAGGTATTTGTTTAAAAAGTGGCCGTGTACTGTGAATTTCTCTCTGGAGCACTGCAGAGCTCTGCAGCCTGTGCATAGCTGGAAAACGGAAGACCTTGCCTTTGACATGACACTCAGAAGACACCTCTGCATGTAGGCCTCCAATAGCAGAGCAGAGGGAAACTTTCCTCTCTCTATTCTCCTCTGTTGTGTCTGAGAAAGCCATTGTGAAATGAACTTATTTTCCATCTGATTTTTGAGTGCAATGGAAGAACCATGGTTTGATCCCTTCCATCTGCTCTCCCCCTTTCCCAGGACTCCACGTGAGCCTCTTCTTGCCACTTTGTCCCAGCTGTGTCATGAGGGCACCTTATCAGACTTTGATAGTGTTTGGGTCACACTGACCCAATGGCAGGATGGCATGTTTTTCCCTGCCTTAGCTGGTGGCCTTGCTGTGGATCTGAATTTCATATTTGAAAAATGATAAGGGGTTCATGATAGTTTTGTGATAAATAAACTAGGTTATGGTTCATCTCCAGAAGGATTCAAGAATACTGCTACTTGCAACCCTTTGAGACTAAACAGCTGGGAATCCTGCCCTGAGGTGGTAGGGAGCAATGATCATGTATGCCTGTAGCATGCCCGGTATTTTGCAAAAGGGAAGAGAAGATCCCTGCCCTGGCCTCAGAAGCTGCCAGTCTCAGGGCTTGTGTTTAAGAAATGTATAGATGTTCTACTTGGGGACATGGTTTAGTGGCATGTTAGTGATACGTAGATGCTTGGACTTGATGATCTTGGAGGTCTCTTCTAACCTTAATGATTCTGTGATTCTGTGAGTGGTCTGGGCTGACTCATCACACCCCCGTAACAGGGAGTCTTTGCCCTCATCTCACTGTGACAGGATGGTCTGGAAGGGTAGCTCAAACCCGCTGTGCACACCAACAGCTAGATAATGGCTTCTTTAGGTGGGGGTCTTCTCCAGAGGTGGCAAGAGCTGGGGCCTCACTCTATGCTGTACCCTTCTGCTTGGCAGATATAGATGAGTGTGAGGACCCTGCTCTTCAGTGCCTCGGGGGAGAGTGCAGGAACACCCCAGGCTCCTATGAGTGCCACTGCCAGACTGGCTTTGAGCTCATCAACAGCACCATGTGCAAAGGTATGAACCCCATGCCTGCAGCCTTCTGGATCCAGGACATACAGCTTCCCTATGGATTCCCCTCCTTTCTCATCAGGGAGAATGCCAGTGCCAAAGCAGGTGATGCCACCATGCATGGCATATCCATAGGGTTGTAGCCAAATGCAGGATCACTGCTGACAGGAAAGATTTCTGTCTACATAGTGAGAAAACCAGGGCTGCCTGTAAAAGACTGAGGAGAGGGAATCCGTGTGGCTTTGGTGAAGAATGTCCTCCAGGGACACATGCTGGGTGCATGGACCTGACATTTGCTCCCTCTGCAGATGTGAACGAATGCTTGAACACCGAGATCTGCAGCCCCAATGGCGAGTGTCTTAACAGTCACGGATCCTACTTCTGCATTTGTGCTCCTGGCTTCTCGAACGCAGCTGGCGGAGTCAGCTGCCAAGGTGAGCTGGAAGATGGCAGGGACACACCTTGGGTCCTGTCTCTGTGCCCTCCTCTGCTCTGAGACCCAAGTTGACAGTTTTGGCCTGATTTTGCAGATGTGGATGAATGTGCAGACAAGTCCCGGTGCTTGCAAGGCCAGTGCCTGAATACAGAAGGCTCCTACAGGTGTCTGTGTGAAAATGGGTTCAAACACTCCCAGGAGACTGATGACTGCGTGGGTGAGAGCTCATCGTTGGGGAGATCAGCACCCTAATTTGGGGGGATGGATGCAGCCAATGCAGGGGGAAGGGCAGTTCTGATTCCAGCACCCAAAATTCCTGGTAACTTATAAGGAGGTCTAGCAATGGCTCAGAGCCTCTGGCCAGCTGACCTTGAGCCAGGTGCTGCAGTAAGCAAACAGGGTCCCCATCTGACTGTCCTCATGCCCTTGCCCTCCTCCCTGCAGATGTGGATGAGTGTAAAGAATACGGGGATGCCATCTGTGGCACATGGCGATGCCAGAACAGCCTAGGCTCCTACCGATGTATTATGGGCTGCCAGCCTGGCTTCCATTGGACCCCCTTGGGTGACTGCATAGGTGAGTACAGCCCCGGGTGTCCCTGTCCCTCCTCCTGGCAGGGACAGGGTGGCTGTGGGACATCTCTGCCAGGGGTGTGGGGGAAAAGGAGGAGGAGGAGGAAGCATGTGGCTGGTAGAGAGGCAGATAATGCTAAGAGTTTGTTTTCTTGGCTGAGCTGCCTGCTTGTGTCTAGACTTCTCTCTTCCTGGCATCTGGAACAGGCACTGCATTGTGCTGCTTTCCTCTCAGGGAGAGTCCTGGGCAGGTTACAGCCATTCCAGGCTTGGGGCTGGACTGCAGCTCCCTTCTAAGCTGTGCTTATTGGGGCTGCTGCTTGTGCCAGTCACCTGCCTGGCAGGGCTGGGTGAGGCAAAAAGCTGCTGGTGCCACTATGTGATAGCTGGAGAGTCTGGGTTTGGAGTTCAGGCTTCAGCAAATTGGAGAGAACAAAGGGGTTTCTGCAGTTTTAGAAGCTCCGTTTGGTTCGGGGAAGGCGGTGGCAAGGAGGAGCTGCTGTCACCTGCTGGGCTTTGGGCTGTGCCAGGATTCAGACATAGTATGTGGAGCTGCTCCTGGCCTTAGGAGCAGTGGGCTGTGGGCATGCACTGCTCTGGCTGCTCCAGGGAAATCTCTCTCGCGCAGCAGTAGGAGGAGAGCAGGAGGAAGCCAGCAGAGATGTAATCCTGCCCTCTGTAGGCAGATGATCCAGTTGTGACTGTCCAAATTCACTGGGCTGGGGCAAGGCAGTGATTAGTCCCTGGCACTATAGCAGCTGGAGAAGGACCAGGTCAAGAAAAATAGGGGAGGAGGGTATCATCTTAGATCTGTCTGTATTTGCCCCACACACTTCAGTTGCACCCTTGTATCTCCTGCCAATGTGAACCTCTAAGTTCTCTGTCTCTTCAACCCTCTGCAGGGACCTGTGCTATCTTCATTGGCCCCTGCCAACCATCTCCCATGCTTCCTATCCATTTCCCATTCCCACTCTGTTCCTGTCGCTCTGTCTACATGCTCTCTTTTCAGCTCTGGATGTTTCAGGAAACTTCTTTTAAATAGGCATACTCATAGCAAGGGAGTATCTGGGGTAGCTAGACCAAGTCCCTCGCATCAAGGGAGTTCCCGCCCCACAATCCTAGGTCTTGGGGTCAGAGCAGTAGGGTCTGGGCAAGGGGGGTCCATTGGGAGAGGTGGAGTCTGGGGCAATTCCTGCTCACCACTCTGATGCAGACATAGATGAGTGTGCCAACGAGACGCTGTGTGGGAGCCACGGCTTCTGTGAGAACTCGGATGGCTCCTTCCGCTGCCTCTGCGACCGTGGCTATGAGAGCTCTCCCTCCGGGCACTACTGCGTTGGTGAGTCTCCCTTGATCACTCTGAGAGTCAGTGAGGGAGAGTCACTGGTGGATGACAGGCTGGTGTCCCTTCTGTGTGACAGTTCCTAGAACATGGATGGGGACTATATCCACACATGGAAAATACCAGACACAGACAGGGCAGCTCATGGAGTCAAAGCCCTTCCCCTTAACACAGCAGTTGCTTGGGACTGCAAAGGAGCAGGGCTTTATGAAAAAGAAGTGGCTCCAAGTGCACATGAAGCCATTTTTTGTGCAGGTGGAAAGAAGGTGCTTGGGGGCTGGAGGCACTGAAGGTGCTGTAGAGGTACTTTAATGGGTGCCTAGAGAGAACAGGCAGGGTGTAATATAAGGAAAAACATTTTCACTATGAGGACAGGCAGGCAGTGGAATAGAAGCCCAAGATAGCTGTACAGTTGCCATCCTTGGAGGTTTTAAAGACCCAGCAAGACAAAGCCCTGAGCAGCCTGGTGGGATCCCAAAACTGATCCTGCTTTGAGCTACAGACCTCCAGCAGTCCCTTCAAACCTGGAGTTCAGGCTCCTTGAACCCACTCAGAACAGGGCAGGAAGCTCTTTCCTGTCTTGTGCTGAGCCATGGAGTGAACAGCTCTCAGCTTGTCCCTAGCAGCTTCCATCTCCCTGCTGAAGGGTGACCCCATGCTGTAGATCATGCACGGGCTGCCTATGCACTGGCTCCTACTGCCCATCACTGCCTCTTGCTTTGCAGATGTGAATGAGTGCGAGCTGATGGTCGCTGTGTGTGGGACTGCACTTTGCGAGAATGTGGAAGGATCGTTCCTGTGCCTTTGTCCCAGTGACCACGAGGAGTATGACACAGAGGCAGGGCAGTGCCGGCCCCGGGCACCCATGGGTAAGTAGGCAGCTAGGACAGAAGCATGGCAGGCAGCTAGAGCCCTGGCTGAGGGGAGATGAAGCTGACGGGCTGGCAGGGCTGTACAAGCCCACACAGGCATGGGCAAGTTTTTGGCAGGGGAGAGCTGAGGAGCCTGGAAGTGTAGGCCTGCAAAGGCCATGCTGCTGGCGGTAGGTGTGCCCTGGGACATCCTCAGTGTAGGGTGTTGCATTGGGGTGCCAAGGACCCCATCCTGTCCCTACTCTGCTGTCTTCTAGAGGTCCCCAAGACACATGCAGCCCAGCCCTCTGACAGTGCAGAGCGTAAGCAGTGCTACTACCACATCAGTGATGTTCGCTTGTGTGATAGCGTCCTGGCCAAGAACATCACCAAGGAAGAATGCTGCTGTACTGTAGGTGCAGCCTGGGGTGACAACTGTGAGACTTACCCCTGCCCCATCCTGGGCACAGGTATGACTGTGGCCCCACCACACCAGGCAAGGCCAGTACTCTGTCTGCCAGCTCCACCTCTGTTGCACTAATAAGCTATTTCTTTTCTTCGCATCTCTCACCTTGGCATTTGCCTCCTGACCAGTGGAGTACCAAGAGATTTGCCCTCTCGGGAAGGGCTACATTCCCCAGGAAGATCTGCTCTCAGGAAAAGTCTCTTTCAAAGGTACTAGCGCCATTTTCTCTCATTTCTTCCAAGGGAAAGAGGGAGGGTGCTGTGCCAAGCCCTGCGTGGAGATACATCCACAGAAATATCTCCCTGGGGTTGTGGTGAGGGATGCTAACATCCAGAGAAATCTCAGATTGCCAGTATCTCGGGGCTGCCCCTTCTTCCAGTCCTGCCTCACTTCTGGCATTGATTCTTTATTGATTCAAATCTCTCATGCCCATTATGAACCAGGGATGGGATCCAGTAAGACACAACCCTTCTATTTACTGATCAGATCTCCCCGTGGCCAACTGGCTCAGTGTTTGGCACTTTAGCAGCTCTTTAGAAGGTTGTGTTCTTGACCTTCCAGAAACACACATCAATTTCCTATTTATGAAAGTGTTCTGTTCCCCATCATCCCAACATATATGACCATGTGACTCACCATTGGGATGGGGGAAAGGCTGTGGATGTTGTCTACTTGGACTTTGGTAAGGCCTTTGACACAGTTTCCCACAGCATTCTCCTGGAGAAACTGGCAGATCATGGTGTAGACAAATGTACTCTTCACTGGGTTAAAAACTGGCTGAATGGCCATTCCCAGACAGTTGTGATTAATGGAGTGAAATCTAGCTGGCTACCAGTCACCAGCGGTGTCCCTCAGGGCTCAGTTTTGGGGCTGGTCTTGTTTGTCATCTTTATTGATGACCTGGACGTGGGGATCAAGAGCACCCTCAGTAAGTTTGCAGATGACACCAAATTGTGTGGGAGTGTTGATCTGCTGGAGGGCAGGGAGGCTCTGCAGAGGGACTTGGACAGGTTGGATCAATGGGCGGAGGCCAATTGTATGAGGTTCAATAAGGCCAAGTGTCATGTCCTGCGCTTTGGGCACAACAACCCCAGGCAATGCTACAGGCTTGGGGATGAGTGGCTGGAAAGCTGCCCAGCAGAGAAGGA
>VWZO01001646.1:222606-245560 GCA_013396975.1 Bucco capensis | reverse complement strand
AGAGACTAATCAATTTTGCTGTTCTTTCAGCCAGAACATGCTCCTGTTGCTACAGATCATCAGAATTCACATCAAAATGCATCACAGACTGCTCTAGGCTCAACACCACACCAGAGGTTTTGTCACGTTTCTGAAGCACTGAAACAAGCTCAGTTTTCCACCAAAACAGATACAAGATAATTTGGGCATAGACATTGCAGAGGAGAATAGAACAAGATATCTAGAGAATTTGACTCACAGATGAATCTCTTCAACATAGTGTGCTTAAAGAGAGCTAAAGAAACTCCTTAAGCCCAGGTACCACAGACCAGAATAAAAAAAGGAGAACAAAACACAATGAAATCTAAAAACAGATTACATCAAGCTACTAGGAACAAGTTTACCAACAAAATCACAGCCAAGGAAGGAAGGATGAAAATTTAGACCGTAACTCTGGGTAAGAGAAATACATCACTATGCCGCATAAATGGTAGAAAGAAAAGACAGTGATAAGAAAGAGGTGCAAAGAAGTAGCTGTTCTCCTTAGTTACACTCAGTACTCCTAGCTGCTGAAAAATTTTGCCCCAGCATCTGAGTCACTCCTCAGTTTAGAAGATTACATTACATTAACTCTGAGTGAGGCCAGCTGGCCTCTTTCTCATTCTTTAACTTTACAGTAACCACCTGATCAACATCAAAAATGCCTTGAAGGCACTTGTCACCTTTCTGACACTAAACACTGTAAAAATGAAGGCACTTAGAAAGTAAGAGTGTCTGGTTTGGGGACTATATCCGTTCTCCAAAAGGCATTCGCAGTCAATGCAGTCACAACATGGGGAAATGTAGTGGGATTGGTGCAATACACCCTGCCGGAGAAGGAAAGCCAGTGCAATATGGAGAGCAGACATGACCTGGAGTTCTTGATTTGCTGCTCCGAAGTTGTTCTGCTTTTGGGATACCAAGTTGATAATGACTGGAGAAAACCCCCAACATGTATTTTTAAAGCATTAAGTGTTCCAGTATGCCTGATGGGGAATCATCAACCATTGCAAGTATCTGCATTAATACCAGCCCCCTGGGAACCTGCCTGTGATTCTTTCCTGACTTTATCCTAACATAGTTAGGAGTTAACCCAAGAGCAAGCAAAAGTAAAAACTCAAACCAGTCTTTTACTATATGCTCACAAGCACAAACACATGGTTAAAAGAACATTGCCTTGCTTGGAGTGAGATGGTAAGAAAGCAAACCATCACAGGTTTCCAAAGTTGTCTGACTTTAAATCACCCCCTCCTGCTGGAATGACCGGTTTTCCTCCAACATCCCACTGTGTGAGTCTCCACAGGCCTGGCCAGGGGTGAGGAACAGGATTCATCCCCTAGAAGCACATGAGGAAGTAAGAGATAGACTCTTTCAACTGCAGGCACATTTGTGAACGACGGGCCAGACAACTGTCACATGTCAGATGATCTGGAGGAGGTGAGTCCATGAGAGAAGTGTGCCTCAGGCCCTGCTTCATCAGGAGATAAGCAAGGAGCAGAGAAGTACAGTGCGCTGGAGGCTGAGCGTGCATCCACAGCATCAGGGCCCTAAACACCCACCTGAAGGAAAACCAGCACCTGCCTAGTAAAGGAGAGCAAACCAGAAAAGCCTGTGTGAGGGAAAAAACCTAAACCCCCTTGGCCTGGGGTTGGGTTTGCTCCTCTGCTTGCTTAACTACCCCTACGACTTGATCCCTCTCAGGGTGTATGGGTTCTGTTCAGAATAAACCACCTGCATGGCTAATCCCAGGCCAAACACTCTGCTGGATAGCATGATGTTATTTTATTACTCTTTATTGCTGCGTATTTCCCCCGGTGATCATCACTGCTTGTGAAAGCAAACACCCTCGAGGAAGAATGGCAGCTCCGTGCCAAGCTCAAACGGCTCTGGTGGCTTACCGGGCCAGCAGCTGAACTCTGCCCGTGGAGGGACGCTGCCTCCAAGGACACACGATGAAGGAGGTGCCGTCGCCCCAGCCCGGTGGGGCGGGCAGCGCGTTGCCTAGCAATTTCCACCGGCTCCGCACTTCCGGCTCTCGCCGGAAGTAGAGGTGGGGATAAGCCAATGGGCGGGGCGGGTGTGTGTGGGGTTGAGAGCACTATGGCGGCGCCGGGGCCGCTAGGCCGGTGCTGGAGGTTGGTGCTGGGTGGCAGGACCAGGTATGGCTCGGCGGCCGCAGTGAGCCCACTGGGTGGCCTCTTGGGCTCTCGAAGGGTGTTGGCTGTCCCCGCTGTGTGGTAGGGGTGGTGGCTGCGGGTGTGGGTCGCCCTGGCTGCCCGCCCTCCCGCGGCAGTGTGGCGGGGACTCCTTTGAGTTATCCCCTTCTCTCCCCTCTTTGTGATGCAGCTGGTGTCCCGCTCCGCTGTGCCGAGGACGAGCGCTCCTGAGGGCCCCGCCGGGTTCTGCCTGTGCAGTTGGCCGCCCATTGTCGTCCTTCTCCCAGCCGGGCCCAACGGAGAGCGACCCAAGCGAGGGACAAGTCTTTCTCAGCGAGAGCTGCGTGAAGGTAGAGAAACACTGGCAGGCAGCTTAAGTGTTTTTAGGAGGGAGTTTCAAACTGTCTGCTCTGCCCTGGGCGTGTAGGGGGGGTCGTTTGAGCGTTTGCCATTTTTTTTTTTAGCAGGTCTTTCTTCTTTCCAGAGGCTGCTGGAGATCACAGAAGGCTCAGAGTTTCTCAGGCTGCAAGTGGAAGGAGGTGGCTGCTCTGGATTCCAGTACAAGTTTTCCTTGGATACAGTTATCAATCCTGATGACAGGCAAGGATAAAGGGGTGTAGTGGTGGTCAGGTGTGACTTTCTTTGCAAAGGTGCCAAGAAGGGTGTGCTTGACACTATAGTATCTTGTATTGAAGGGAAGAAGTCTGTGAGATAAGTGCTGTGCTTCTCTATCGGGTCTGCAGCACAGTTAATGGTTAAATATGCTGCTTTTCTGCAGGGTATTTGAACAAGGTGGTGCCCGTGTGGTCGTGGATGTGGACAGCCTGGCCTTTGTGAAAGGTTCCATGGTGGACTTCAGCCAGGAGCTGATTCGCAGCTCCTTCCAGGTGGTGAGCAACCCCCAGGCAGAGAAGGGTTGCTCATGTGGGACTTCCTTCTCTGTCAAATTCTGACTGGACTTCCTATGAATGAACGCTGTCTGCAGACATTTCCTGGCGGTCTTCAGAGGATTTTTGCTTGCTGTTTTCCCGGCTGCTCCCTCTCATCTTCTTTATCCTGTAACACAGCTGTTACACATGACTCTAGCTGTGTGTGTGTCTACTCTGAGCCTATCTCCAAGACTTGTTGGCCTTCTCTTCAGAAACATGAAGTAGCCATGAGCAGACACATGAGAGCATCTTCAGCACCTTGTGAACCACAAGCCAGATGGTGCTGACTTGACTGACCTGTCCTGAGTGTGATGACACCTAACTGCTTGTTTCTGCAGGAGATGGCTTTATATATGTGTGTGTTCACTGAAAGCTCTTACTAAAGAGAAGTCTTTGAGATTGATTGCTATTGCTTGTGCATTCCCATGTGGGTAGAATCTGGGTTCTTTCAGGTTGTTGTTGCTTATCTCTTGTCTTCCAGCTGAATGGACTCCCCTGTACACCTCATGGTGTTGCTGACTCTCTATTCCCCAACTCACAGGGGGCTTTTCCAGATACTTTGCTGTTCTACCCAGCAGGCTTCTCTTGGTCCCAGGAAACTACAGTGGTTCTGTTGTCAGTCCCTGGGATGAAAGGTTTTTTTCTTGTTTAGAGTAAGTGAAGCTAAAAAACTGAGGTAGGAAGAATTAATAGCTTAATTTTTTTATTAAAAAAATCTTGCGTGTTTATAAATATATATAAAAATAAAATACACAGCCCTCCATCTGCCAGTGCTATTTTAGGCTGTTCCTAAACATGACTTGGAATTTTAGGTCATACAAACTCTCAGGTTTCATAATGTGTCTACTGCCTTCCCTTGCCAGCAGGAAGAGAAGTTCTGGTGACACACAGGAGACTCTGGAGTACTACTTTAGGGTCCTTAAGTCCTTTGGACTTAGTTTTCTGAGAATCTTTTCTATAACTTGCTTTACCATTTGGTGTCTGTCTAACTTGTGACTGGTTTGATGAAAGAATGAAATAGCTTCTTTCCTTTCTGAAACTTCCATGGAATTGGAAATCTAGAAGTTTCCAGAATAACATCCTTCTGATGAGTTGTTTTCTGTAGTTTTATACTTGCCACTAGATGTCTTTTAAATCAAAGTGATTCACCTGCTTCTGGGTGAAAGGAGAGATGGGGAAGTTATTTTTGTTCCCTCTCGTGTTTTATCTGATCAAAACCAAATTGTCTTGAGTCTGTCATGAGTGTGGGAGCACTGCATGACTTTGCTCTCAAGGAAACTGCTTATGGCAAACTATGAGCTTTTTTAAGACTCTGTGCCCAGGCATTTCTGTTTTCAAGCTTCGCAAATGCCTTTCTAAACTAATCGGCAGTGTTATCTACAGCACTGATTTGCCTATTGATTTCTAGTGCTTGAAGAGTTGGCAGCCAGATAGTTTCAGCTTCATCTATAGGTGACACAGGAGTTCATATGTGATTATCACACAGTGTCACACACGAGCAGTGATCTGCTTGAACTTTGTCATGTGGGAAACAGGGACAGGATTTGGAGCAGCAGCTCTTTTGATTTAGCCCTTTCCTCTTCCATTCCCTCCAGTCAACAAGCTCTACCTAGTTAATTTGCTATTAAGCTGGATGAAGTAGTAGGATGTCATTAAAAGGTTTTTCTAAACTTCTGCAGGATGTTTTGACCCTACCCTTGAGCTCACAGGTCTTGTATGTGATGTCAGTCAGAGCTGTTTTTGAAAAGTATGTAGACCTAAAATAGTGTGTATGTAAAAGACATCAGATAAATTCAGTTTCCTTCAACTGGAGTAACTAAGCAATGAAAGTTGGTGGGAGGAATTGCTTTCTGAACCAGGAGGTACAGATCCATTCTTGATCTATTTCACATGGTCTGACTATGGTCAAGTCTTTTTTGAGATCTTTCATGGGAAATGAACGTGCAGCAGTAGTGCTGGGGAAGGTAGCAAGCCAGCAGCTACCAAGACTTGATTCCCTGAACTAAAGCCTGCTTCAGCCACTGTAAGCATGCAGCCTTCATCTTGGCTTACTGTTCTTACTAAATGTCCATGTGCCATGTCTGTTCGACCTAGCCAGGTTCCACCTGCCTTCACTCTTTACACTTATGAAGTAAATCAAGCAAAAACTGTCCATGTGGAGTGCCACCCCCATTTAGAGAATCCGTCTCTGCCTGCCAGGGACTATACAGAGGATGAGGCTTTGAGTCTCCACTAGTGTCACTGGCAGCATTGCTGTGTTGAAGAGGGAAGCTTGCATGTGTGACTTGCCCTGTCTGTGGGTCTGGCAGTACTGCTCTAACTGCACTAGGTGGACCCCTTACTCCATGGGAGTTGCTGCACTGGACATATACAGGCATTTCTCCTGTCTGGGGAGAGGTTGCATCTGCTCCATGCAGGACTTAGGCAAGAGCATAAGTTTTTTCGCAGCTGCCTGTTTTGGAGGCAGGCTGGAGTTCATCTGGTATTGAAGCCACTGGTCTCTAGATCAGAGAAACTACTAGGAGCTGGTGAACTCCCAGCTGTACAACACATTGCTTTTGGCCTCCCTCTCCTGCTTTTTGGGAGCAGCTGTAACCTACTGGCCAAAGCTACTAGTAGTTTTCAGTAGGGAATGGATGCAAAGACCTGTCTGTCGCTTCCAGAGTCTACTTGACTCTTAAAGTCTGTCAGTACATCAGAATTGAAAACTTCTGTCCATGTTAGAAAATCAGCAGAGGTGGCTGTGTTAGCAGAGGGGGGTGAAGGTGACCTTGGTGAAATTTGTCTGTGTAGGCAGAAAAGTCTAGTTCCTGGCTTCTACACAAGGAAAAAAAACCCCTGAACCTGTCAAAGTTTGTACACTGAATAGCCTAAGGGGACAAAGATGGCACTGTGCAGTAGGCTGTGGGGCAAGACCATCAGTGTCAAGAGAAGGGTGTAGAGGATTAGAGAGAGTATTTGGTTTTTCCTGGGCTGTGAGGGACCGCCAAGGTACACCTCTGAGGGGTCCCTGATGTGGGGATAAGTGAGAGCCCTTGTACTGAACCACTGAGAAAAAGCAGCAGTACAGAGCTGGAGGTGCTACCTTTGCTTCATGGCAAATGAGAAACTGCAGTGGAAAATCTTACTCTGCTCCCACATGAAGAAGGAGGATTCTCTCAGTTCACCCACCTGACAAGGAATGAATGATAAAGAAAGATATTTATGGAAGCCTACGTTAAGATGAAACTTCAAGGGAAAAGGGCATAGTCATCAGTGTCACTGACAGGCGGGTAGAAGAGGATTGAATAGAAATCCTCACTTTGGTGAGGGCTTGTTGGAGCTCTGCAGGGACTTGCTAATAGATGACCAGCATATCCTCAGCCTGTGATTCTGGCTCTGTTCTTCAGATTAGGTATCTGCCATCACCTATTAACTGTGAACTCCTCTTCTAGGCTTCAAGCCAGGCAGTGGTAGAGAAATGGCAGATTTTTGTTATGCCTCTTTTCTCATGGTTTAGAGATACACATGAGAATGTAGTGCTCACGTTGCTGGGCTTCTGTGTGGTGTTACTTGCTACAAAGAGCATTTCAGGGTGAGTGGCTCCTATAAAATCAAGGGCCAACGTAGGGTGGATATTAGGGAATAACTGACCCTCTCACCCCCAAATTTTCATCTGCAAAATTTCACTAAGCTCAGTCCTCTTCCTTGTGAAATGGTACATCTGTACAGAGCTATTGAATGACTCAGGGATACAGCTAGGGGTGAGGAGCCAGTACCCACCTGGGTAACACCCACTGGGGCTTCTGCTTCCCACACACAGTAGTGTAATTCCCTGCTGCCTTAGGGTTTGCCTGAATTCAGCATCTGGAGGAGGAATTGCTGAATAGTGGAGGATGCAATAACAGGAAGGCAGAAATACATGAAGGAAGGCTTCTCTTGTCTGTGTCCCACACTGTGAAGGCAAATGCTTTTGTATTGAGACTTGTCTTCAGCCTTGCCAGTGTTTTGAAAGTCTGCTGACTGCTAGAAGTGAAAAAAGAGTGGTACAGACCCCCTATTTACACCATTAGCTGAGACAGGTGAGAGGAGTTTATTGAATTCAGAGCAAGTGTGCTGTATTGCCAGGATGAGCAGCTACAACATATGCTCGAGGACCAAACCACACTGTCTCCACTAGCAAATATAGCAGTCAGGTTCATAAGCAGAGGATGTGATAAGGGTGTGCACCATTTTGATGCTCTGTTCTCTTTGCCTGTTTCCATGCACACCAGCCAAAGCTCTCACCCAGTGTTCACCATGCTCCTCTGGAACAGGCTGTAGCTGCTGGACAGACTGGCAGCAGAGAAAGGGTGTAATGGTTTGTGTAATGGTGTGTTTGATATGCTTCAAGCAGCCTGGAAAAAGAATGACGATTCAAGGAGTCTGAGCGTTGGCAAGAGTAGACTGCAGCCACCTGTATTGTATCAAACTCTTTCATTTGGATAATCTCTTTATTGCTATCTCTTTTTTTAAAGAGGAATCCTTGAGCTAAACGCATTTGGGGGCTACGTATAGGATTGATGGTGCAGTTTGAAACTTGCTGGGTTGTGAGGAATATGTTTGCTCTGCATGATATCCAGGATTAGGCTGCAATTGGCTTTGATCTGTGCAGATATACCTACCCAGGAAACAGCTCAGTAGATCATGGACTTGGGGTGGGTTTAGCATCCAGCCGTGGACAGAAACGCTGTGGAGAGGCAGCTGAATGACAGTGAGATGGGCCATTACTCCAAGGCTGTGATTCCTTGCCCTGTGGGGAGCAGTTTGTGCGCAGTGCTTCCTGCCTCTGGCCTTCCCAGCACTTGTACGGTTCTTAATATTTCCTCCTTGAGCAATAAGAGTTTATGGCCCTAGTCTTTGTGGTTGATTAGAGCCCAAGTTTGTGCCCCTGTTTTAATCAGTGCTCATTTACCTTTGGCATCCTTCAGAGGAACAGAATGGTATGACTTTCAGTTTCCATGGAAACAGTGAGACTAAATGCACATTTCCATGGCAACCTGCCATTATCTTCAGCTCTATCTGTGGGTCTCATTTTCTGACCATGGGGGTGGGGTGGTGAAAATGGAATTTCATCTCTTAAAAAAATAAAATTTTAAAATAAAGAAAAAAAAAAGAAAAAAAGATGCTACTACCACCATCATCGCCCACTCCCTTTCCTCCTCTGGCTCAGGCTTGGGGCCGAGAGAGGCCCATGACTACTGCTGCCATTCCATGCACTGGGGCTCTGAGGTATTGTTTTCGGCTCCTTCTCTTCTTCACCCTTCTAAAAATAGAAATGATCAGAACAATTTGATGACAATGTTCCAGCGCTTCTCTGAGCGCTTTGTTTCCTCAACTAACACTCCCAGAAAAAGCCCTTGAAGTTAATTGAACTTTCCAATAGATTCCAAAGGTCAACGTGTCCCAGCTCTGTTTGGTCCAAAGGGCCAGGGGTTAGTTATGGGGTCTAAGACTCTGAGGAGAAGCCTTTGTCTGCTGGGACTAGAGGCACCAGAGCACATCACATTAACCTCAGGAGTAAGGGATGCAAGGACTGCATCACAAACTGCTCCAGGAGGTTGTATCCATCAGAGGGATCCAAGATGATGCTTCTCTCTTTTGTGTGCCTTAGAGGATGCCAGATAGAGAAACCAGGTGTTCGCTGGGTGGTGGATCTTGCAGTCCCCTGGCCAGAAGTGCTACTGCTGTGTTGGCTACTGCTAATATCTCTGCCTCCCTCAGCCACTGAGTTGTGAGTCAAAAAAAAAGGACAGAATCTGATGTACTTTGAGCAATTGCACACAGCTGTTCCTTAAGCCAGTGCTCATTATTCTTGTTCTAGCTGGCTTGACCTTTAGCTAATTCCTCTTATTCATGGTCTAATCTTGGTTACTGACGGAAAAAGCTTGTGCCTTGCGCTGTTCTAGCCTGATGCAATAGAGTCATCCATGGAGACGATGTGGTAGAGCTCTCCTTCCATATCTGCCCCACTAACATTTCACAGGTGCTGAAGCAGAGGGTGATAAAACTCTCTATGCTCAGAATTAGCATGAAGACAGATGTGGTCTTCAGAACAGGTCAGTCAGGTGAGGCAGGTGCTGCTCAAGCACAACTCTTTTCATGTGACAAAGTCCTGTCACAGTCTGCCTGGGTTCATGTTGTCTCATCGAGGAGAGAAAAAGGACCAGAGAGATCTGCACCTTGCTGGACTTGGAGGATTTCACCCTGGAAGAAATACTGCCTGGACACTGACAGGATTTGGTTGGAGAGCTATTGCTTGGAAGACACTGAGAATGGTCTGTGAGATATGGGAACCTTTGAGTTGAGGTGCTGAGCACTGGGCCAAACTCCGCATGTTCTGTGTGGACAGGAGTTTGCTGGAGGATGTGCTGCTGCTGCAGGATCAGGGTGGCTTGGCTCTATGAGGTGCCATGGCAGAGGCTACAGAACTACGGTATATTCTATGTAGGTGAAGTGGTGGTTGCCATCTAGCTGCTGTGGGGACCTGACCTGCTCTCTGTCAGCCTGAGAGCAGGGATAACCTGGACTCCTGCTGCTGAAGACCACTGGAGACTGGCAGGCTTGTGGCATGGGCTAGGACTGTAGCAAAGTTTGCCTGCAGGCTCAGTCATAGCCCTGCTGCCGTGGCTTGCAGAGCTGCATAGCTGGGGTAGCTTTAAGCAATTCCCCTCATGTTCGTAGCAGCTGAGCAGGCATTGACTGAGGGTGTGACACGGCCTCTCCTTCAGCTTCCCCTTGGCATACAGGATCGTTTCTCTTTGCCAGCACCCCATACTGTGTCCAGGCAAGAGTGGCTGTGCTCTGGCCAGCATGTCTGGCAGGCTGCATGGCGGGCTTCCCTTCACCTCCCTGTCTATCCATGCACACCTGCCACAAACTTCAGACCTGGAAGATATGTGTTAAATACAGAAACTTTTCAGGGAAGAGCTAATAGCATTTGAAAAAGAGAATTCAGTAGCTGCTTTCGGTGACAAAGGCAGAAATAACAGGGTGATGCTATTGTTAGCAGAACTTCATCTACCGGCACCTGCAAAAGCTTAGTGGAGAACAGTGAAGAAGTGGGACTGTGTGGCAGATCCCTCAGCCTCTTAATAAAATGTTTCCCCCTGCTGCCACTGTCCTATGTTCCCAGATAACAGGCACAGCCCAGAAATAAGACTGCCGTGGTAAAAGAAGTTACTTAATCCTCTTGGAGCTAAGCAAAAATGTATCAGTGAAGAGCCAATTTACAGGTTATTGCTGAATTACACGGGAGAAAATTGTGTCTGCAGATCAAATGGAGCTCCAGCGCTGTGAGACAGTAGAGACTAAACAGGCAGGTATTAGAATAAGGGGGAATAGCCCAGAGAGATGCTTGGGGATGGAAGGCAACAGGAGGTATTTGCTAAGCCTCCATCTTCGCCACAGAAGCAGAATTCTGTGGACAGATGCGGCTGTTGGAAAGTGGGAGGGCACTCACAGATGTCCAGGTATCCTAAGAGACAAAAGCACCTGGTGAGACCTGGGAGCCTCTGAGAAGACAAGAACTGCTGAAGGGATGGGTTGTAGTTCATGTAGATAAAGTAAATGGGATGGAGGAACAAAGAGTAGGCAGCTAGACCAAGAGCGTGCTTGGGCTGAGTAGAGTACATGCCCATGTCTGTGCCAGCTGGGCAGCTGTCCCCGAGATACAGCCATGAATTGTGAGATCCATGAAGCCACTGACCCGCTTGCTCTGCCTTGCACTGGCTGAACTTTGGATGGCAACAGCCTGCAGGGTCCCCTCAGCAAACGGAAAGTACCAAAGTTTCAGAGATGAAAACCAGACCTGCCAAAAGACTGGAAAACTTCCTGCTTTTCAAGGACTGGGTGCTGCTGGCCTGGAGGAAAGGGAGCAGATCTTAAAAGCAAGGGTGCACAGAGAGCCTCAATGATGCGTTACACACTTCGGAGCATGGGCTGGTTCTCCAAATGAGTAAAGGCTCATGTTGTAAGTTGTTGAGGAACAGATTTCTGCCCTCTACAATATGCTGGGCATTGCAGAATGATGTCATCTCAATCCATGCTGGTTGTGATAATTTAACAGGGCAGAGGAGACCACTAGAAGTGTTAAGTTTGCTTCCTAAAGGTAGGTTTGGCAGGGGGGCGGAAAGGAGGTCTTAACCTTGCTGCGGCTGGTCTAAACACAAAGTAGTTCAGCAGAAGGACAGCCTATTGAGAGAGTTGGTTATCTCAAGACAAAATTAGGGGGTACCTTGCACAGCGTACACTCTGTTGGGCACAGAGAGGTCTCACTCACTGCCTGAACTCACCAAAATGCTCAGGTGTGAAGGGCTTGCTACATAAGATACTACAAGCTTCTGATAGCCCAGGGCAACCTGACTGCATCCTCTCAGGGATGTGATTTGTGTCGCTTCCTTTGGAGTCTGTGCTACCTTTGGCCCCTCCCTGACTGCTCATGTTTTCCAGATGCATTTGATTTATACATACTCATTCCCTTCCTCGCAGGAATGAGTTTTGGTGCGTGTCGGTTGCGTGAGAGAAAAATTGATAGAGCAGGCTGCAAAGCAGCTGGGATCTTTCATAGGAGAGCCGCAGTCGTTAATTATAGGAGTCTAACTAAACCCCAGCTCAGGCAAGAAGCATTTTCTAGATCTCCCTCCTTTCTTTTGTACCTCCCTGCACAGGTTGTCACATCAAAGCCAGGATTTGGGATTGAGTCAAAACAACACCCACCGTTTTGAATAAAAATGGGATACCAAGTGCAGGAAGCAGCTCCCTTTCTGCCTCCTTTCTCTCCCAAACTGGTGCAAGGGGCACCACCCCTCTCCCTGGTGAGGGCTGCAGGCAGCACTTATCTGTCCCTTGAGCTTGCTTCTGCTTTTTCCCTGCCTCAGGCAGTGTGGTGAGTCAGCTGCTGCCTTACTGAAGCCTCTGAGGTCTGATCTGAGCACGAGCCTCCTCTCCCTGGCTCAGGTCTGTGCAGCCCAACTGGTACCTTGGGTTCACAGGTTCTCTAGGGGTCCATTTTATTAGCAGAGTCACTGCAGAACTGGGTATTTTGGTCCAAGCAGCTTCAAATGTGCATCACAGGCAGAGCCAGCAGCACTGGAAAGAATTTTCTCAGTATGAACCTACCCCAGGGGAAAGAGAATGGGGGAAGAGAGGGAGGAAACATAACCTGGACATCCTTAAAAGCCTAATACTCCCTATGCATGTGCCTTTCTGATATGTTTCTGGCTGATGATGCCAGTACAGGCCATGTTATTGCCCTATTTCAGAGATTACCTACACAGATAACCTCATCTTATTATCTCTGGCATGCTCACAACCTTTGCTCATGTCACCTCATGATCTGTAATACCGAGATAAGAGCGCTTGCCACAGCAGAAATCTGCCTGCATTAACAACTAAGAGATACTAAGAGGAAAGGACTACGACTATACCTAGGGTAGATAAAGCTGATTTGGTCTCTGCAAAATAAAGTTATGTGTTTTCCTCAAAGTTTCCCAGGGCTCCCAGGAGCTGTGTGTGCCTAGCCAAGGGAGGTATTGTCATCAGAAGCTCATTTTGGTAGCTCAGATGGATGCTCATGGCCTTTTGCTGGGGCTTGGGCAGATAGAGAAAGGAAGGGGTGCACTGACTTGCTTGCTGATTAAGAGACTTCCTCTCTTTGCTGCCTTTTTGCTTCTTAGAGAGGGAGGCAGAACCTGTGCCTGATGAGAGCCTCTTGCCTGTGCTGGGACCCCTCTTAAAAGCTACTGAACATTAAAAAAAAAAAAAAAAGGAAAGAAAAAAGAAAGAGAAAAAAGTCTGCAAGCACTTTGATAGTCCTCACAAGAAAGTGAAACAGAAGAGCCTTTGAGTGGCACATATAAGAACAAACCTCTGTACATGACTGAGGAAAGAAAGGCTGGCAGAGCCAAAATCTGGCAATAGTCCCCAGCTGGTAAAGGGAGGTGTTTTTCTGCTGCAAGCTTCTGTCACAACTGATGCAGAGACAGAGAAAGGAAAAGCGCAGGATCCTCTGTAGGCAATAACTAGCACTAGCACCTCAAACCCATTGGGGTGTCAGTGGGATGAGGAGGTTGGGCCAGAGCTCATCCTCAGCCTCCATGCAGGGGCTTGACCAAGGGCTCACCCCAGCAGAGGTGCCCAGCCTCACCACATCACACCTCCTGCTGTGGGAGCCTCCCAGCCCCTCATCCCCAGGTTTCCATAGCAATCCATGGTGTTACTTGCTCCAGGAAGCCAATGGAGGGAAATAAAGGTTTCTCCCCATCCTGGGCCACCGTTGGGATGGGAGGAGAAAAGGAGCACCCTGATGCCTCTTATGCTCCTGATGGAGGTAGCAGCACCCAGGCTGACCCAATTCACCCCAGTTAGGCCATGGCATGAAGGTGCAATGGGAGTGTGTAACCCCCAGGGGCTCTGCAGGGCAGGTTTTGGGGACTGCATGCACTCCAGAGCCAGCCACCCACACACCTGCCCTGATGGGGAGGCTACCAATACTGAACAGATGCAATCCTGATTTTGTGTCTTCTCCTCCTGCAGCCTCCATCTCCTTTCCCTACAGCCTGCTTCATTTTTCCCCCTCTGTGCATTGTCAGTTAATGAAGTCAGAAGTTAATCTTTGTCTCTAATGGAAATATGCTGTGGAGGCTGGAGAGGCAAAAGCAGCTTTTAAAGCAGCTTTTTAATTCTCAGGATGGGGAGAACAGGGCACTGGAGTAAAACTCCAGGGAGGGGGAGAGGGTTCAGGCGATGGAGGACAGTATAGGTATCCAAGGCAGTGTCCCAGCAAGAAGAGAAGGAGAGTCCCAGGAGAGCCCCCTGTACTCTCAACATCATGACATCATGGGGAGAATGGATTTCATCATCTGTTAACCACCTCTACCCCTCCCCACACAGACATGAGGAAGGGGGAGACATGATCATTCAAACCAAATGGAAAACTTGAGGGGCATTTTCAGAAAATAAAATAAAAATGTCAATTCAAACCCTAAATTTCATATTATTTAGATTTTCTAAAAGAGAATTTAGAAGATAGGTCAGCTTTGAGATGGAACTGTCATGTTGAAAGAAAGCCAAGCTATTTCATTTAGAAATTGTCCAAACAAAATGTTTTGACATTTTCAGGAAAAAATTATCCCATACATTTTCAGAGAAAACTTGCTAACAAATGTGACTGAAAAGTTTAGCATCTTGAAAGCTGCAATTTGAGGCAAGCTTGGCACATGGCAAATATATTTCATACGATCCTGGGGGCAGAGATGCCTAGAGGTGCTCCATGCAGGCTGGACAGGTCCTGGCTTTGCCCAGGGCAGCTCCCCATGACTGCTTTAGGGTTTTACCCTGACCTGGCTCCTACCAGCACCTCTCTGCCCATGGTGGAAACGATGGTACATGGGTCAGTGTGCTTACTCCTGCCTTTGACTTAAGCTGCAAGCTCTGCTGCATGGGTGAAAACTGGGGCTCTGATCATTTTTAGCTATGATACTGAGGAAAGGAGCTATAAACAAGCCAGGGTTCTCCTTCAATGGCTCATGCAGCATGGGGAAGAGAAACATAGCGGTTTCCAGTATAATCATACTCTCAAAAGGGGATTCTTGGAGAGCCTGAGTGCATGATTTCCTGATAGAAGAAGGGATCAGGCACAGGCAGAGAAGACTCTATCCCTGTTTGGCCTATTGAGAAGTGTGTATGCTTTTCAGCAGTGAGATTAGATGTCAAGAGGAAATCACCATTTACAATGCATCCTCTGGTCTCATGCAGCACCCCTTCACCTGCCTCCATCCCTCTCCCCATTTCCCACCCCAGGTCCCTGACAAGTGAGAGAGACTGAGGGCATGTGTCAGGAGGGGATTTCATAACTGCCCACACCAGGCAGGGCTGGGCTGCCTGGGCCTGTTTTGAGCTCAATAAAGCAGACCTTTACAAGGTATGCCCTTGACGCAGGAGGGTAACCAAAGTCAGTTCCAG
The DNA here is from genome assembly GCA_013396975.1 of Bucco capensis. Lineage (NCBI taxonomy): Eukaryota > Metazoa > Chordata > Aves > Piciformes > Bucconidae > Bucco > Bucco capensis. The sequence continues at coordinate 230,475 of VWZO01001646.1, read as the reverse complement.
CCAGGACTCTCTGCACTATTTCATGGCTTAAGTAGCTTAATGTTTGCCCATCTCAACAACCTGTCCTGGTACACTGGAAGACCTGAGTGTTTCTGACCTATTTCCATGAATTCAGCATTTTCCCATCTTCACCACTTCTACTCCCATAGCCTGGAGGAGGGAAGGAGTGGCTTGGCAGAGGAAGTGTAAGGAAGATGCATCTGCAAAGGTAAGAGAGAAAAAAGCAAGCAGCAGATGTGACTCAAGTTGTCTGAAAATTCCCAAAGGGAATCGAGGACTGCTGAAAGCATCTTCTCTGAAGCAGCTCACTCCGGGGAATGCCTCATCTCACTGCAACAGGCTTGACACCAGCGTTCCCAAACCAGCGGCTGCGGGAAGGCAGTGGGAGAGCAATACATGCCCTGAGGACCTCTCAGCCCTGACAGCTGCCAGGGACTTTTTTCTTAAGTCACAGCAGGCTTCAGGGTTAACATCCTTCCCTTCTAGGGGACTGAAACATCTCACAGGGCCTGGCTGCCCCAACCTAAACCATACATAGCAGCAACAGATAGTGATAAAGCTTCCCCCCAGAGCACAGGTCTTCTCTCTGTAGATATTGGTGCTTTAATAGAAAATAGCCCAAGAAATAAAGCTTGCTCCTGCCTGCGGGTTAGACCAAGGTTTCTTGCAGCTGTCAAGGACTATGGATGGGTATGAGGTGGCCACCAAGGCAGCTGTGTCACCAGTCAACAAAATGGAGACAGTTCTCAGTCAGCATTTCAGTAGTGATTTCATTGGTCTATATCTTCATTTTTCCCTTATTGAAAGTCTCTTTGAGGCCTCTAGTTTTTCTGTGATCTATTTACTAAAGTATTTACTATATAAATGCTTTGGCACATAAATCCCTCTTATTTTTACAGTACTTTGAAATGAAGCTAAGGAGCTTGGGGTTTTTGTGGGGATGTGAGTTTTGGGGGTTTGTTGTGGTTTTTTTAATGCCTAAAATGTGCATTTGTTCACTGATACCTAAATTCTTAGTTAAATTAGGGATGGAGAGACAGAGCGGCTGCACTCACTGCCTGCCTGGCTCCTAATGTCACTGCCTGCAAAGCCTTTTGGAATAAAACACTGTTTGTTCTGACATTTAGAACAGATTAAAAATCGTTACAGTCTCTTCTGGAACATTTTAGAAGGTGAAGCTATTGATTTAAAAACTCAACATGAGTTTTGTAAGAGAGGTGAAATCTCCCTGGCTTCCTCCTGTGAACACCAGCACCTGTTCTCGGCTGACTGCAGGACATCTGTCACCTCATAGGCCTCTATCCCCAGTTCTTCTCTACCCTACACCTTGAGCAGGGTTGTGTGAGAAGGCACTCAACTCTCCAAAAACCTCTCAGTATGCAGAAGATGCTCAATCTCTTCCATTTTGTGGATTCATTAGGGACTGGTGGTGGTTTTAGACATTTCATATACTAAAACCAGCAGCACGTGAACCTGCTGCTCTTTGCTGCCTGTTACTAGCTGTGTTGCAGATGTTTCTGGATCCCAAAAATGTGCCACTTTAGCCAAACTTCTGCTCTTTCCTTCACAAGGATTGCCTATGATGCAGGATGCAACACTGCCAGTACGCCCAAGTTGCACAGTCCTAGCTTACTCTCTGACAGGCTGGAGATTATTTTTATTTTGAAAATATTGAAAAATATGTGAAAATAATTTTTATTTGCAGCTCGCAGAACATGCCTGTAGACACTAGGCCCAAGGGAGCAGTGTCAAATGCCATGAGTTTAGGAATGAAGTTGTTAGTGCTGACAGCACTGTCTGCAAGCCAAGTGTTCCTGCCATTAGGCAACCAGTGGCCTGGTGCTCAGTGCCCCATATATAATCTCCTTCTCTCCTGTCCACTGGCTTTTTGCACACTATGGACCTTGTGTTCAAGAAACAACTTCATACCCACTAATTTAGATATCTTCTTGACTTTTCTGCCCCAGCCTCAGATGCATAACACCCTGCTCTGGCTCAGTGTGCTCCCTGGTTGAGCTCCTCAGAGCATCTCCGTGCCTGCTGGGAGCAGGCAAGCCCCCACCCCAGGGACATTAATGCAGTAAACTGCAGCAGCGCATAGCCCCTCAAACTTCTTCCTCTGTCAGCAAAAGTGAAATGGAATTGCCTCTGCTGCTGGCTCTAGAGTGAGCTCATATCTCTTGGCCCCTAATCAGGGCAGATATGAAATTTCTTATCTGTTAAGTAAACCGGTACTATACTTCAATCCATCCAATTATTTTTTCCAATAAATGTAAGTGAGGGGGCTGGCTGGGCTGGCTGCGGGAACTTGTACAGTCAGCAGTGTGCTAGCAGTAGGGGGTGTCCTGCCCTGGTGGGCCCCTCAATCCAGCATCTTGCACAGGACCAGCCAAAAACATGCCAAAGCACATGTTCTCCTGGTCAGCACAGCCCAGAAAGGGGCCTGGGGTGGGGTGGGGGTCAGGCTGGCAGGCAGGACCTCTGCAGCTTGCTGCTCACCAAGGTCATGGCCAGGAATCCCCTCTATGGATGCAGAGTTGTCTACTGACTTTGGCCAGAAAAGGGGACACTGCAGGCTGGGGGCACTCTGCTCTGCACTCCCAAAGTAGAGATAACAGGTTCTCCATCAAACACTGGTCAGCTAGCAAAGCTGTCCTTGAAGACCTGTCCAGAGAAGACCCATCCGCGTCCCAGAGCCTGGGGACCACTTCTAGTGAGCATTTAGCTGAGATCACAGAATCACAGAATCGATCGGGCTGGAAAGACCTCCAAGATCATCAAGTCCAACCCTCTGTCAACTCTAATCCATTTACTAGATCATGGCACTCAGTGCCACATCCAATCTTCATTTAAAAATCTCCAGGGATGGTGAATCCACCACCTCTCCGGGCAGGCCATTCCAATGCCTGATTACTCTCTCCGTAAAGAACATTTTTCTGATCTCCAACCTAAATTTCCCCCGGCAGAGCTTGAGCCCGTGCCCCCTTGTCCTATTGCTGGGTGCCTGAGAGAAGAGACCAGCTCCCACCTGGCTAGAACTTCCCTTCAGGTAGTTATAGACAGTGATGAGGTCTCCTCTGAGCCTCCTTTTCTCCAGGCTAAACAACCCCAGCTCCTTCAGCCTCTACCCATAGGACTTGTGCTCCAGTCCCTTCACCAGCCTTGTTGCTCTTCTCTGGACCCGCTCTAGCACCTCAATATCTTTCCTGAACTGAGGGGCCCAGAACTGAACACAATACTCAAGGTGCGGCCTCACCAACGCAGAGTACAGGGGAAGGATCACTTCCCTGGTCCTGCTAGCCACACTATTTTTGATACAGGACAGTATCCCATTGGCCTTCTTGGCCACCTGGGCACACTGCTGGCTCATGTTGAGCTTCCTGTCAATTAGTACCCCCAGGTCCCTTTCTGCCTCGCTGCTCTCCAGCCACTCATGGGATCCAACCCACAGAGACAGCAAAAGCCAGTAGCAATGAAGCAACTTTCCTATCCCGGGTCAGAATTTGAGCCCCATTCCCAGCAAGACAGACATCCACCTCTCCTCTTCCTTGCTCCTCAGAAGTCAGCAATGGTATAATTGAATTGTGATGGAAGATCAGAAAAGCTGACCTGGCCACAGACAGCATTGATGTGTGGGCATCTAGAAGCCCAGAGGGGGCACAGAGGCAAGGGAAGGCACAAAGCAGGAGGAAGAAAGATAGGACCAGAAGGTGAGAGAAAGGGCACAGGAGTCCTGCAAAAAGTAGAAAAGGAGATGAGGAGGGGAAGAAAGATCTCTTGGAGAAGTGACAGGACAAGGTAGTAAATGAGAGATAAAAATGAGACAAATGGAGTCATCCCAGAAGATTCCTTCCTGCATCATCCTGCTTGCTGTCATGCTGAGGAGCAGCCCTGACTTCACCAGGTGCTGTAATGGTGGCAGGTCCCATGCCATTACCCCTGTGGTCATCCCTGCATCTCAAGACACTGGCCAGGAGAGAGTAAGGTCTCTTTTCTTTGGCACTCCTCTGCAGTCTGAGCTAGCTGCCTGGGAGGGGTACCCAGAACTCTGGTTCCTGCAGCACTGGGCCTAAAGACAGTGTTGAGAACAGCACCATCAGCCACTGGGGACTTGTGTTCTCCTTAGGTGCTCAGAGCAGCCCCAGTCAGGTTTTTATTCCCTTTCCCTCACAGCTTGGTGCTTACTCTTCCCCAGCACCCTCCTGTTCCCCTAAATCACCTGCATTGCTCCCCCCAGCTCTCCCAGCCAGAGATCCCCTGTCCTGGTGGCTCTGTGAAAGCCTCTCCTGGTCCCTGGTCCCCAGCTCCTCTAGCTCTTACAGGGTCACCTCTTGAGGCCATTGTGTTGTGCAGTGCCCTGCCCATGCCAGGCAGTGGGTGAAGTGTGTCAGTCCTCCCTGTTGTCTCTTGGATCCTTTCCATCACCTCATTGGACCCAAACGGTTTAAATGGCAACCAAAGCCCCTCTGTTCTGAGGGAAGCAGTCAATAGCCTTGGCTTTTTCTGGTAAACTATGTGTTTCCAAGCAGGTGATAGTGGAGGCTGCAGCAGGCTGGAAACTAGGGACAGTCCATGCAACAGCAGCTCCTACTGCAAGCACTTTCTCAGACCATCACACCTGCAGCAAAAAAATGATGCTCAGATGGAGCAAAGGAAGCAACCCGGCTAGCTCTGCTGCCCTTCCCAAGCCATTGGACTCTGTGTTACATTCACTGAGTCCTTGCAGTTGCCTGAGAAGGTGAACAGCCAAAACACTGCGAACACAGAAGTCAGGCCTTGGCTTCATGGGATGACAAATAATTTTTCCCCCAATCTTTTAATAATGGCAATAAAAAGTGCAAAATAATTCAATGCACTGCAGCATTTGACATGCATACTGTTACTAGTTAATTGGGAAACTGCTTTCAGGCAGGATTTGGCAAGCTCCTGCGTTAGCAGTGGAGGAAAGAGAAGCTTGTTCATTTAGGGCAGAAAAAGTTGATCTCTATCTAATCAAGAGAAATAGTGATTGAATGTTTTTTCTCGAATCTTCTGAATCCCAGATTTGAGTGAAACACGGAGTCTTTCCTTTACAACTGAGGTTGTGTGAAAGGTTTTGGGGGAAGCCCAGCATCTTTGCTCTCTGAAATAAGGTAGGAGGGTAGGAACTCAGTCCCAGACCAGCAGCTCCAGTGGGAAGCTCAGCATTGACCTTGAACCAGTCCAGCCCCAGTTGAGGGAAACCTCAATTTAATACCTGTCACACTCAAGGACCAGGAGAGCAAGTGCCAGCAGTTCACCTCGGAAAGGCAGCCTAGTTCCTAGGAAAAGCAAAGCTGAGTGATGCAGACTTCATCCACAGTAGTACTAGTTCCCACCATTTTCTAAAAGGTTTTCTCTGTTTAAATGTTTGCTGCAAAGTGGACTTGCTCTTGAATCCTCTGACTGAGCAGTGAAGAAATTAATAAAAATGTAGCTATGTAGAGCAGTTCTCTGCTGACCTCTCAGCCTTCCTCTGATGGTAGGCATTGAGTCTGAGTGGGATTAATTTGGTTTCCTTCTCCATTAAAAAGGCAGGCCCCTAGTCAACCCTCCTAGCTTACAGCAGAGCTGAGCTTACACTGTGTCCTGCCTTATACTACCAGCACTGCCTGAATGGAAACACAGGCTGCAGAAAAACTGATTTTGAGGAATAGGTAGCTCCTGATGAAATTTCAGCCAGGGGTGCTCATATGCACCCAGGGTCATGCATCATCCCTTGTCCTTTAATACCTCTGGGCACTACACCAAATCACCTCACAGGGGTGAAGGATTTTCTAGGAGGAAGGAATAAAGTGCTAAAAACCATCTTTAGTATCTGACCATGGCTGTCTGAGTCACAAGATATATTTCAGCATTCCTCCCCCCCCTTTTTTTTGTCATTACTTTGTGACACATTATCAGAGCAAAACCACCCATGAATGAAAGGGAGCTACTCAATACCTTGAAATCTTAAGCCATTTCCCCTGTAGGAAAAGCACTTTAAATACTAACGGAAATATTCCATGCACTGGCTTCATCTCAGACAGGAGTCTCATCTACATGATCAAAAATAACCAAACAGCTATAAACTGGCTTGGCCCTATGGAAAACAGACATAAAATGATGAAGACAGCCCACTCCCCTGAGAGACCATCCTCTAAAAAGTGCTAAAATACAGGCATACTTCCAAACTGCCTCTTTTTTGAGCACAGTGCTTGCTGGTAAAGGTCCTCCTGACATGACATTTCAAACAATTGCATTTTAGTCTAGCCCATCTCAAGAGGACACAAGGGAAGTATCACTCTGGGCTTCATTCTAAATAATGCATGTGGGTTGCTTCAGAAAATAACTGCAGGTGACCTCCTATTTGTCAGCCTGGAGATGCCATGTTTGGGTGATGGCCCTTCAGCTGCTGCTGGCAGGGACACCCTCATCCAAGGGAATCAAGGCCACAGTGTAAGAATGTCTGCATTGCCAGGGAAAATAGCCATGAATTGTGCAGTCCTAATTTTCTAAAAAAAGGAGGTTTAATGAGAAATAATTTGCTTTAATAAAAACCCCCAAACCAGCTATGTGACCTCTGGCTAGTAGTCACTCCCAGGTAACACCATGATGAGGGAACTTATGGGCTTGATTCTCCATGCTCAGTCATCTCTTGTTGTGCTTAGAGGTTCTTCAAGCCTAATACATGTTCTTCCAAAAAACAGAGTATAGGTGTGGAGGACATACACACCAGACACCTCACCAACCAAAAAATTCTTCAGCAAAGCAGCCAGGGCTTCCCTCCCACCTGTGGCAGTGCACAAAGCCATCTCAGAAGCTGCTGATCCTCCAGCAGTGATGTTGCAGGGTTGGGACTTGTGTCCTGTCCTGGGTGAGAGGGTGCAGGAAGGATTGCCCCAGGCCACGGAAAGCTCATTTTCGTGAGTGGGATATGCACTCCTCCTGCCATTTACAGACAAAACAAGGGTTTGGGGAAATGCTAACCACTGGCTTGTCACTTTGACAGCAATGTTTTCTTGATGGCCTGTCAACTGCTGATAACAGCAACATCCTCAGTTAGGAGCACAAGTCCCAGCATAATAAATCCCACGCTCTTGTCTAAGGCTGAGTGGCAGAGAGAGAAAGAAAATTGGGTCGCTGTTGTTGCTGATTTGTCAACAAAGTTGGGGGTGCATGCAGCAGAAAGCTGGTGGCTTGTGAAAGCCCTAATCCCACAGCTTTGATTGGCCTCACAAACTTATCATGACAGTGATGGGCTGGGCTGGTCAGTGAGGTGTGCAAATCTGTGACAGCAAAAAGCAGAGAGGAAACAGCAAACATCAATGTCCTCTAATGGGAGCACAGAGGGACTTCAGTTACCATGATGGCTGGTCAAGAAGCACTCGGTTTGATGCAAACCATGCATTGGAAAGCAGATCCAGGTAACGTTTCTGCATGTCCCAAGCCAGTGATCTCAGGAAAGGATGGCTCCTGCACTGAGGACAGAGGTAGAATCACGGAAGCAGGTGAAGAAAGCATCCCTCTGCCTCCTGCATCACAGAGCTAGGGGAGATCACTCTACTAAGGAGTAGCCTGGTCATATACAGTCTTGCAGGATTGGAGGCTTCCCAAGGGTTCAAGGTAATTCTGCTTTTGGAATGGCAATGGCTTTGATCAGAAATGGTTTCAGAACACGTCAGAACACGCCTACTTGATGAACCCTTTTGCCTATTAAGTCTGTGTCAGCAGTGTACAAGGGAAATCAGGGAGTGAGAAGATAATTACAATTACAGGCCTGTGTCTAACTTTAGTCCCAGGGAAGCTGATGGAGCAGATCATCCTGAGTGCCATTATGCAGCACATGCAGGACAACCAAGTGATCAGACC
>VWZO01001646.1:208969-222106 GCA_013396975.1 Bucco capensis | reverse complement strand
AAATTGCACCAGGGGAGGTTCAGATTAGATATTAGGAAGAATTTCTTTGCTGAAAGGGTTGTCAGCCATTGGAACAGGCTGCCCAGGGAGGTGGTTGAATCACCATCCCTGGAGGTGTTTAAGAGACGGGTAGATGTTGCATTGGGGGCATAATTTAATAAGTTGATAGGGCTAGGACAGAAGCTGGACTTGATGATCTCCAAGGTCTCTTCCAGCTGTAACTGTTCTATGATTCTATAAGATGCCCATGGACACAAAAGTTAATTTTCTGAAAGTGGCTGAGGGTACATTTTCAGGGCTGAGAAACAATTAGTTTAGCCAGCCCTGGAGTTCCACCACCAATCCTAATCAAGTCATCTATTGCTGCTGCAGAAGAGACAGTGCCCCACTTTAAACCAGCCTTAGCTTCAGACATTTTTCTTTCTACCACACTGGTCCCCCCCAGGCTAGCAAGGGTTAAAGGAATTGTTTTATGTGACAGACATGTCTTTTTCTACTTGCCAAGGCATGCTTCAGAGGAAACCCAGAGACCGCACAGTCTCTGATGGTCTATACAGACCTTGAATCTTATGGACTGATCTATAATAAGGGCTGTGAGTCAGAGAGCCGTTCCCGCTCTGTATGTAGGCTATTTCTGCTCCTTATAATTGTTTGCTGTGCCTCATGATGCCCATCACTGAGTTCACATCCAAGTTTGTTTTGATAGCCAGAAGATAACCTGGAAAAAATACAGCCTCCCAGGAAAAGCATCACAGCATCACAGAATCATTAAGGTTGGAAGGGACCTCTAAGATCATCAAGTCCAACTATCTACCTATCACTAACATATCACTAAACCATGTCCCTGAGTAGAGCATCTAAATGTTTCTTAAACACCTCCAGGGACAATGATTCCACCACTCCCCTGGGTAGCCTATTCTAAGACTTAACAACCCTTTCAGTGAAAAAATTCCTCCTCATATCCAATCTAAGAAGTAGGGCTGAACAAGAGACTGGACAAAAGTTAATGAGTAATAAGCTGCTAGATCCTACCAAATACAAAACAAGAGTCCTGAGAGCCTGGGTGCAGCCAGACCCCATGTGAAGAGCTGTAGCTTTTTGCAAACTTGATTCACTGAAGTATCAAGTATCAACTTGATTTTTATAGAGAATTTGAACTTGATCCATATGAATGAAGCCACTGAGCCTACAAACTCCAGCATTTGCTCTCATTCCAGAAATGCAAGTATTTTTGGAATACGCTCTTTTTTCCACAGGGATTCCTGAAGTTTTTAAAAAAAAAGTCTCAGAAGTTTTCTATTATTTCATTCCTCCCTTCAAAGATCAGGAAAAGGCTGACCAAACCAATACCACTTGGTAGATCCAGCACCCACCCACTTTTTTCAATTGGCCCTCTTGAAAAGACACTGAATTGCTCACTATGTTATTGGAGGTGGCTGGATATTGGGTCTGGGTGTTTGTCCTTGATAAGATCTCCACACCCACAGGCCACCCACTGCCAAGAAGATGACCTGCTATGAAGGTGACCTGCTGTATGTATGCCACACCACATCCTTGCAGAGAGCTGCACATGCTTTCCAGAGAGGAAAGAAATTGGAGGACTGGACTATATGCTCCTCAGAGCTAACATATCAGTGACCACTGGCTTTGTGGGTCTCCCAGGTAGTGGTTGGATGCCCAGGGGCATTTCAGGAAGAGTGCTGGGGAGGCATTAAAACAAGGAGTATACGGTGGCCTTCTGGACCAGTTCCAGAAGTTTCCTTTCCACTGAAGGCACTTCCTGAAAGTGCATCTGACTCAGCCAAAACAGTCCATGGGTGACAGTAGACCTCAGTTTGTAGCACTCAATTCAGAAACTGTTATGAAGACGAATGGTATATGTCACATCAAATCAGCACCTTAGCAGCTAGCAGCAGCTTAGAGGAAAGTTTTGTTCAAACGATGATGTGAGCCTTGTGTTCTTCAGAAGGAAAAGCATCTGTTCATCAGTGCTTGACTAATTTCTTATTATCTTATTGAAACAGCTTATACCACCGGAAAAGCCTCTCCAGCAAGGCTAGTGTTCAGCCAACAGCTGGCTACCTGCTTTGATTTACTGATATCATCAAGAATGACACATGCAATGTAGGAAAAGGCACAGGTATTCCAAGAAGAGCCACAGGTAAAACCCACTCTTTTAAAGTAAAGACAAACAGAATGAGCACAAGGGTGAATCTGTGGGGTCTTACCTGTAGCAATGGCCAAGCTGAGAGATGTTGGGCTGGGTTTGTCCAGGGACTGATTGAATCAAATTCCAACAAACATACCTGCTCCGTGGGGTATGGGTATGGTAAATGTGAGAGTTCCTGTGTGGGGCTATGTGGGATTTGCTGTCTCTCAAGGCCTTTGCCATACCATGGTCATATCCATCACTGTATTCATCTGTTTCATCGACTTCCCTGCTCCCCTCAGGCTTCTTGGCGTGCTGTGTGCTGCAGCCAAGGTCCAGCTTCTGCATGTGCTCCATGTCAGTCTGTCCCCTGATGCCTCAACAGCGGGCTGGAGGAGGAGGGGTGTCAAATTCAGGGATAAACTTTACATCACAGACTTCAGATCTGCAGGGAAAAGATTTGTTATTGCTCCCACCAGGAGAGTCAAGCTCAGCTATGGTTGGTCACTGGGGCCAGGGCCCTTCATTGATATTTTCCTTCAAAGCATAAAGGAGGGGCACTCAGCTTGTGTCCCTTTCACTCCTACCCGAGCCCAGTGATTTATTTCAGCTTCTCCATCTGTGTCACAGAGATAAAGTGATTTGCCTATCACTGTAGAGCACTTGGTGTTGGCTGTGTGGAAAGCACTCCAAGAGACAGCCCTCACCTTGCTCCAGCAGTAATAACACAGCTCCCCACTGGAGCTTAGCTGGGGATCTGGACCTTTCTGCCATCCTTCATCACTTTTGCATTTGTTGGCATGATGTGGATGCACCCTGGGCAGGCTGGAGCTCTGCTGCTCTGGCTGCAGGAAAGCTGAATAACTGAAATATGCCTGGGGTGTGAGGGGAGGAGGAAAGGGGCAGGGAGGGAACTAGTGCCTGCTATTTCCACACCTCGGGTCTTTCATCATCATTATGGTTGTACATGACAGTATTCAATTTACCGAGAGATGGAAGTAAGGAGGAAGCAGAGGGAAGAGTCTGGAAGAAGAAAGCAAGAAGAAGTAGAGAGCAAGAAGGAAGAGAAATACGGGCACAGTTTAGGGAAATAAAAAAGGAGAACTGTTCTCCAGGAATTAGCTGGAAGAGGCGGAAGCTGGCTGCTTCTCTGAGGCTCAGGAGTACTGATGGGTTATTGATTGAGGGAACCTAACATATTTCATCCAGCAATATTTCATGGATGGGAAACGCAGCTGATGTTTGGAAGGAGAGGGAATGAGGGCTGTTGGCAGCCTGCATTCTGGCTTCAGGCAGCAGTGGCACACATAGAGTTAAATCTGGGTTGCAGAATGCAGGCAGAGAGTACAGGGATTTCAGAGTCAACCAGCCTCATGGGACAGCTTCTAGAAATAAAGAAATTAACAGATGCAGAGAAACACAAGGGACAGAGAAATACTGTTTGTCAAATATGTGGCAGAACAGGGCTTCTCACAGAGGTTGAACAACCACCTAAAGCTGCAGCCTGTGGTACTTACTTGCTGAAGAAATACTTTTTATTTATATAAGCCTAATGAAAACACATAAAAAATCAACATCATCTGTAAATGCAGGCAGAGAATCTAAGATGCCTGCACTGAAATTGAAATGACCTGAATGACAGACCCAAGGCACTTTAGTTCACCTTCGGGGGTCAGAAAATCCTACGGTATCTGAGGCTCAGCTCCCTGACTGAGGTGATTCATCAGCTTTTTGGCCAAGTGTTTCTAATCCTGTGACTTGGTCCCAGCCCTTGGCTTGCAGAAGCACCAGGCTCACCAGCACTGTGTGGTCCTTGCAGAGTTTACCTGGCCAGCTTCTTCCATTTCATTTCTCACTCTTCCAGTCTCTGAGCCATTTTCTCCTTTCAGCAGGCTGCAGGTTTTTCATCCCAGCCACTAATGTCAGACCTGTGAGCATTGACTCTCTCTGCAAACCGCCTGCTCCGTGCCAGAAAGGGCTGCATCTCCAGGAAAGATAACTGCAAACCCTTGGGCAGCTTCTCAAAGTGTTCTCTCAATGGCTCAGTGAGTGTGGGTTTTGAAGCCCAAAGCACCATCACATACCAGTGGTAAGTCACAAGCAGCCCATGGGGCTTTGCACAAGTATGCAATTAAATGCAGGCTGTGGTAGGAATGGAGGGTCTCATGGGGTGAAGCACAGAAACAGGACTAGTTTTCTTCAGGCCTCTGGATGACTTGGGGCATCTTGAGTGTCCTCATGCCATGCAGGCAGAGGCTAAAGTCCTGCAAAGGGGAAGGAGTGGCACACAGCTGCTTAGTATGCTGTCGATAGTCAACTGAACATGAGCCAGCAGTGTGCCCAGGTGGCCAAGAAAGCTAACAGCATCTTGGCCTGTATCAAAAATAGTGTGACTAGTGGGACCAGAGAAGTTATCATCCCCCTGTACTCAGTGCTGGTGAGGCCACACCTAGAATACCATGTTCAGTTTTGGGCCCTTCAGTACAAGAAGGAGATAGAGACATTCGAGCATGTCCAGAGAGGGGCAACAAGGCTAGTGAGGGGTCTGAAGCACAAGTCTTATGAGGAGCAGCTGAGGGAACTGGGGTTCTTTAGTCTGAAGGAGACACAGGGGAGACAATACCACTTTCTACAGCCTGAAAGGAGGTTGTAGCAAGATGGGGTTAGGTCTCCTCTCCGCAGATAAGTGAGAGGACAAGAGGAAATGGCCTCAAGTTGCACCAGGGGAGGTGTAGATTGGATACCTGGAGGAATTTCTTCACTGAAATGGTGGTTAAGTCTTGGAACAGACTGTCCAGGGGAGTGGTGGAGTCACTATTCCTGGAGATGTTTAAGAAACATGTAGATGTTCTAATTAAGGGCATGGTTTAGTGGTATGTTAGTGATAAGTGTGGTTGGACTTAATGGTCTTAGAGGTCTCTTCCAACCTTAATGATTCTGTGATTCTGTCTGAATCCAGGCAGTGTGCTGGAGGAGGGTAGGCAGCAGCCACCCAGGATGTCTTCCACGTATGCCTGTTGCCCTCATTCTCCTTTCACATAGGCAGTGAGGTCTGCTCATAGCCTGTAAGCTGTATCCAGTCTCCAGGGTTCCTCCAGCCTGAAGGGCTCTCTGGAAGCCAAGCACCAGTCCAGATCCCCAGAAAAATGCTGCAGTACCTCATCATCAGGGATGCAGCTGATGTCCTTGAGAGGGACAGCTGTGACAGCCCCCACACCTAGGCTAGCTCACTTCCATGCACAGAGTGTTTTCTTCTTTGCACCTCCAGCCTCCTAAAGCAAGAAAAAGTTGATGATCACCACCAGATCCCTGGCAGAGCATAGCTCTTAGCCTCTCACCCTGTGCAGGACAGGCAGCAGCAGCTCTCCACTGATGACTGTGCTCCTCCAAGGTTTTTCTGAGGAGAGGCTTTGGGGTATTACAGATGGGCATGAAACAGGCTGGGATGGCAAGGACAAGCCCTGTGGGTCATGGGGACCAGACTGACACACAGCTACATCATGGCTGTGGGATGAGCTGCTGGGGATGGCAGGTGGGGGAAGCACCTGCAGATAGGAGCAAGCCTGTGGCTGGGTGGACACATGAAGGAGGCCGAAGGAAGGAGAGAGGGTGAAGCAAGGGCATTAGCTGAGCACTTTGCAGCAACTGTAGCTCCACGCCACCTCCTTCACTTGCTCTCCGTCTCAGCACTGGGGCTCTTGGAAAAGGCAAGGAGCTATGGGAGCAAAGCCATGGAGAGCTGGAGAGTGCCTCACCAGCTCCACAGCCCCTCACACCCTGGAAGCTTATGTTCATAGAATCATAGTATCATAGAACCATTTAGGTTGGAAAAGACCTCTAAAATCAAGTCTAACCACTGACCTAATACATCCATGCCACTAAACCATGTCACCAAGTGCCATGTCTATACATTTTTGGAACACCTCCAGGCATGGTGACCCCACCACTGCCCTGGGCAGCCTCTTCCAAAGCCTAACCACTCTGTCAGGGAAGATATTTTCCCTAATATCCAATCTCAGCCTCTCCTGGCACAGCTTGAAGCCATAGTCCTATCGCTAGTCACCTGAAAGAAGACACTGACCCCCACCTCACTCCAACGTCCTTTCAGGCAGTTGTAGAGAGCGAGAAGAGAGCGGGCTGCAGCACCTGGTTGACCCGCTCCTTGGACCTGGCCTTAAATTGGTGACATTCCTCAGTCTCTGCAACGAGGCATTTTTCCTGACTGTAGCCCTTTGTGCTGGCTTTTCACACAACTTTTCATGAATGTCAGGGTTTTCCCCTTTTAGAGCCTCGATAAAACAGAATTTTAATGAATATCGTAATACCTTCAACTGACAGATAGCCTCCATCTCAGGTGAAATCTTGGCTCTGCAGCAGTCAGTGAGATTCTTGCCAGTAACTCACTTGAGCCAGGATTGTACCCATTAGCATTAGGGTAATTTCAGGACTCTAGCTTTTTCACAGATTTAAAGAGAAAATGCAACAATTTGTTTTAATAACCCAGCTCCATTTAATGAGCAAATTAAAGGAAGTTGGTGCAGAACTGGAGGGAAAAACGGGATGGTGAGGCTAAAAACCTACCATACTAGTAGGGTGACATTCTTCCTGCGATGTTCTACTCCTGTCATCCCAAGCTTGAAGCCAATGTGGGTACCTTCATCCAGCCTCCATCCCTTGCCCTGCACACCCAGCCCATGTCCAAGACTTACCAATCCATTGTGCCTGACTTCCTTAGGGTCTGGCTTTCTCCACTGCATGGACAACCCTAGCTCTAACCCAGGGGCTGATCAAAGTCATGTCTTGACAGTTCCTGCTCTGCAGTCCCCAACCATGCTCATTTATCTCTGCCTCCTTCAGCCCATGCCCAATGGCACCTGCTTCTGTCACCATGATGTTGCATCGATGGCTTTCTCTCTGTTGGCTTCTCCTTGTACCAAGTTTAAAATTCTCATTCTCACCTCCTTAACTTTATCCTTCCTCTATTTTCTGTTTGGCTTCTGATTGCCCTTCCTGAACTCCTGACTGCTTTAACTCTAAGCTCTCTTGAAGGCACATTTCCCTCTTGTGTCTATGCAATACCTGCTGCCACCATACTGCCTGTCACTGGCATCTTCATGTATTAGAAAATGGTATTTACTGAAGTCCACACTGTAGCCAGGTAAGAAACAAGAATCATACAAACAGAGCAGCACCTTCCAGGCCCAGACCTTCTTGCTCTATAGTAGCACTGCTGAAAGAACAAAGTAGGCTAAGGTGAGGACAGAGGTTTGGCAGGCAGTTGCTGTGTGAATGGAAAAGAGGACTTTAGGACATCCACAGTAAGCATTGGTGAAGACTCTAAGGACCGATGAGGCTAAGCCAGTCAGTCACTTGAGTGCTTTAAAGGCAGCAGAAGTGAAGGTGATATGATCAATGCAGCTCCAGCTGGCAAGCCAGTGTGCTGCTGCTTTCAGAACAACATGCAAGGCCCAATGGAGAAGCCCTGTGGAGCAGAAATTACAATAATTGAACCAAATGGCCATCTGGGTGTTGACTGCTTTCACAAGGTCATCAAGGGGTACAGTAAATCAGGATAAAGCCTCTTTAAATTGCACAACTTGGAAAAAACACAGAGAATGCTCTTTGGTATCCCACCTATCCCAAGCTGACAGAGCTGCTGCGGAACCCCCCTGCTTCAAAAGCATGCTGATGTGGCAGGCAGGGCAGGGGAGTGATACCTGGCTGTGAAGAACCCAGTCAGAGCAATTCTGCAAAGTTGGCACATCAGTCTGGAGCAGAAGCTTGTTGCTAAAAATAAGTGACCTCCAGAGAGCTGAGACATGCTGTGGTTGGGAACAATGTCCATCCACATCCTGGATATGCTGCTCTGAGGTGACCCTGGCTGGGATACCTCAATCCAGAAGCTATAAGGTCATTTTGGTCTTCAGGCCTTACCTGCTTAAACCCAGTGCTGCGGCCCTGAGCCCACAATGCTGCACATGTGGGTGCCTTCCACCTGGTGCAGGGAGGTGGAGGAAGAGGGCAGGCAGGCAGATCCCTTCAGGACAGCTGTGATGTTATTTGTGCTAATGAGTTTGACATGCTGTGTTAGAAATGCATCAATGGCTTTCGGAGAGCAAAAGGGCCTTATAAAACATTTTTATTTTGCATTCCCACCTTTTAGAAATGTGCTTTTGAGTCTTCATCTTTAAGTGTCTCACAGATAACAGTATCTTAAGTCAATTGATTACAGCACAGGCCCTCCAAACTATTACCATTTATGTCATAGCCTGGCACACTCAACACTTGAAATACTTCCCTGCTTATAAACAGTCTCTAGTCTGAGATGGAGGCAGTTATTGGTACGCCTAAATCTATAACCCTGAGAAAAGACCCAAATAAAACCCAAGCAGCTGCACAGATTTCATGCACAGTTGGCAGTTACAGTCGAGCATCCGCAAGAAAACAAATATATTGGCTACTTCTCCTTAGATTAAAGCTCCCCACCACAGCCTACCTGCTTGTGAAAGTACCTTGCAGTGAGTCTGAGTCAGTGTGGTGCCATAATGGTTGCAGATGCTGTCCTTGTCACAGGTCCAGCTTGGAGGTTGCCCTGGAGTTAGAAAGGCAAAGCTGAATGGGCAATTTATGTGGCTGCTGTTTCTCTCTGAACCCCACTGCTATTGTATTGTTGTCTCTAACTCCAGGCAATCTCACCTCCCAAGGTCTCTAAGACTCTTTCTTCTGTTAATCTAGCCCCTACGAGGTATTTTAGCAGCTGATGTGAATGATTATTGGCCTGCTATGGATTTTAGATAGCGCACCAGTGCCACCCATGCTAGCACTTGCTCTTCAGCAAAGAGAACACTATTCTTGTCCTGCTGCAATGATCAAGAAAGAGCTTCAGTTATAAGCACTGATTTTCAGTAGTTCATCACCTTCTGTACAAATACTGAGATGCATTTTCTCTTGCTTCCTTCAGCCCATAGGTGGTATATTCTGTAATGTATGATAAAAATCCTTTTGGCTGGTCTGTATTATTCAGATAGGAGGGAGGTAAAGTAGTTTTTGCACCACAGGTAACTTCCAGATTGTGTTTTTTTCTTTTCGTGCAGTTTGACACAGCATGTCCAGCACATCCCTTGGCTGCTCTGCTTACACCTAGGTCCAACGCTTCATTATGCTGGAGGACAATTTGGTTACAAGCAATGGTTTTAAACTGATGGCACAGGATTTATCAGGGTCCAGAATCTGGAGGAGCCACTGCCCTGAGAACACAAAACTACGTGGATATCTATAGGAAGTCACTTGTGGTACCCAGCCTGTGACGCTCTGCAGGCTCCAGCAGTTGCTTTAGGGGCTGCTCATTGCAATGCCCATGGAGTGCTCCACTGAATGGATGCAGTAGCTCTACCAACACCAAAACAAGACAACCATGGCCAACAACTGGCAGTTTCCTCCTGCCACTCATCAGTTTTCAATATAATCTGAGCTTTTTGTCATCCATAGTTCATGAGCACTGCATTGAGTAGGCTTGCTGCACTCCAGCCCCAAAGTCTAGAATAGCCAGACTGAGCTCTTGGGCCAGCAGCAGAAGCAAGGCTTAGATGCTGGCAAAGGCTGGCCTGGCCAGGGAAGATGGCACCATCCCAGAGCTTTGCTGCCTCTCTTGGACAGGTATAAAGTTTTGAGCCCGCAAAAGCTGCAGCTGCTGCCCTCAAAAAATTGTGGTTGTTCTCAATTAGCTGCCAGTAATTAATTCCTCTTCTCCTTCTGCATTTTCCCCTCTCTGACTCATCCATCCTTTATTGCACCTCATGCCTGCCTTTACCCCTCTACCTCCATCAGCCCAAACTCCTCCAGCCTCCAGACCCCTGTTTCACAAGGTGAAGGGTCAGTGCTAGCTACAGTCTCTGGCAGGGTGGGCAAATCACAAGGCTTGGTGGAGCATGGGCTGGTTTGGGTGAAGCTGATGAAACAGCTCAGGCTGCAAGAGCTGCTGGTGGGGATTTACACAGATCACAGGATTGGTTGAGAGGATGCTGAGGGTGCTGTAAGGTTATTGGAAAGGAATACAAGGTCTTTCTGTGGACAGACAAAAATGGAAATTTTGACCTTGTCTGAAGATCAGAAATGGGCTGCAGATCCCGATTTGACGCTAATGAGCTGAGAGGAGAAGAAGGGCCTTTCTAGAGGTGCCTGCCCTCAATTTATCTGGTTTTTTTCCTATTAAAACCACAGCAATCCCTGGGGACAGCAGTTCCAAAGCCCATCTCATTTTGTCTTTTGAATAAAATGTTTGATCTGAGTATTACTATTATTATTATTTAATATTTGATGGCTGACAATGCCTTTGGCACTCATCCACAGCATATGGATAAGACAAGTCCCTGGCCCAAAGCTTTACGACCATGATTCCAGCTTCCAGTTAGTCACAGGACACCAGAACACTGCTCTTAATGAAAAACGATGTGACGCATATGTGGTATGAGTCATTATAATGTTAACTACTGTTACTTCAAGCCCAGACATTGCCAGGATCACTCTCCTCCCCAGAGATGATTCATGTGCCTCATGCATGACAGTTCAGCCATTTTTTTGCTTATTCAAGTGAATTTCAGTATTTTTCAAGTGCCTGGAGGGGCAAAGCCCTTCTGTTCCCGTTTCCAGAGATGAATTTCCTTAAAATGTTCACAAGCAGTTTCCCAGAGGCTTGATACCAGGAAGGAGGAGAAAAGGGCAAGCCTCGAGGTCTGCAGGTCTGTGCACATGGGGGTTTGCAACAGGAGGGTGCCCCACACGAGGCCAAGACCCTACCCTAGACATGAAGCAGAGGTTGCGCCAGGCACCCAACTGTCCATGAGCTGCACATAAGCCCTTGGGAGAGGGCAGGTAGATGCTGGAGGATCTGCAGGAAGCTGCATGATCCCGCAGATGGGATGCAGCACATCGCTGCCCCTCCTCTGAGCCAGCAAGGGACTGAGCACAAATGGGGAAGGTTCCTGTGGTGGTTACACAGCTATGCCTTGGTGTCTTCTTCCTAACCCTGCTACCTGCTTTTCATCTTGGGCTTTGGCAGCCTTGTAAAGCTTTGTTACCAGAGACATTGCCTCCTGCCAATAGCTGAATGAGGAGGTCCCCAGGGTTCAATCTGCCAGCCTCTAAAGAGGCTTTATTCATCCATTAGTCAGTGGGGAATCTGCTTTCAAGCAGGTGACTGACACTGCAGGTAGTCGCTCTCTGGTGGGATTGGACTTAAACCCTCCACAGCCACACTGCAGCATGGAAGCAGCCTGAGAGCCCCCAGCTGCTGTGGCTGCCTGTGTCTCAGGCCCCAGCTGCTGTGGCTGCCCTTGCCCCCATGTGCACAGGCTGGGACATATCCTCATTCAACACAGCCCTTTTAGGCAGAGCAGAAAAACTCTGAAAAAATGAGAGGGAATAGGAAAAAAAAAAAAAGATAAACCTTTGAGGAAGCAAAGCATTGCAGATAAGGCCCCTGTGGGATTACAGGACTGAAACCTATTGGCTCAAAGCCAGCTGTGGGACATGAGGAGTTCGTGCTCTGTCATCTCCTCTCAAGATACAACTCAATCCTGCTTTTTTCTTCTTGGCCTCCAAGGCCCCAGGGACTAGTGGCTGCAATCTGTACCAGCAGCAGAACCAGCCCTGGTAGCAGGAAGGCTGAATCATGTCTGTCAGCCATTGACCTCACTTCCATCCTGATTGGAGATGGACAAATTTTGCCAGGCAAGTATGTGTCACGGACTTCTGTTCTTGAGAATATTTATGTCAGAATAAAGCCTTCAGTTGATGTCCTATATTCAAAATAATAGGATGCAGAAGTGCACAGACAGGTGTCAAACACTCTGCCCTGGCCCAAACACATCTACATTTTTTACTGCTGAAGCTCCCTGTTTTCTTTTTGGTACAGGCTACATAGGAGTACAGGTTTGGGGTTGTGGGGCATTTTTCCCTTGCTTTTCTTCCTAACATGGAATTTCCCCTTCAACAGCAATCTTAGCTCTGTCATTCTGTGACACCATCCAAACACTATGTGGTTGCAGGCTCACAGCGCATCAGGCTGGAAGAACTATAATGAGGTCATCCATGGCAGGCAGGTAGTCCCACCAGCTCACTTTTGCTTTTTAAGAGACTATTATTTTTCGTGGCCAGATTTACCACAAGGCTCTGGCTGTAGGCGAAAGCAGCCAAAGCATATGGACCAGCTATTCTGGGTTTAGAGCTGCTTTGCTTTGCCAGAGCGATGCAAAGCAGCTAGACAGCACACAGGGTTCCCTTGC
Organism: Bucco capensis; assembly: GCA_013396975.1. NCBI lineage: Eukaryota > Metazoa > Chordata > Aves > Piciformes > Bucconidae > Bucco > Bucco capensis. The sequence goes on along the minus strand of VWZO01001646.1, from coordinate 209,674 downwards.
CTACCCTGCTCATCCTCCAGATGTCTGCTTTTTGCCTGAATACATCCCCTACCTGATGTGCATCTACACCACCTTCTTCTCCATCCTTGCCCCCCTTCGCATCCATGTACATCCTGTTCTGCTCCCCTACTCTTCCCAGCCTAAACCTTAGTTGACTCTGGTCCCAGAAGCAGCAGCTCTGAAAGGGACATTTAGAATTCATAGAATCATAGAATCATAGAATGGTTAGGGTTGGAAGGGACCTCTGGAGGTCATCTAGTCCAACCTCCCTGCAGTGGGCAAGGACATCCCCAACTAGATCAGGTTGCCCAGAGCCCTGTCAAGCCTCGCCTTGAATGCCTCCAGGGATGGGGCCTCAACCGCCTCCCTGGGCAACCTGTTCCAGTGTTCCACCACCCTTGTGGTGAGGAACTTCTTCCTAATGTCCAATTTAAATCTACTCCTCTCCAGTTTAAAACCATTGCCCCTTGTCCTTTCATTGCAGGCCTTTGCAAACAGGCCCTCTCCAGCCTTCTTGTAAGTTCCCTTTAAGTACTGGAAAGTCACTATTAGGTCCCCCTGAAGTCTTCTCTTCTCCAGGCTGAACAATCCCAGCTCCTTCAGCCTGTCCTCATAGGAGAGGTGTTCCAGCCCCCTGATCATTTTTGTGGCCCTCCTCTGGACCTGCTCCATCAGATCCATGTCCTTTCTGTATTGAGGGCTCCA